>JACEEZ010019692.1:85304-102804 GCA_016584305.1 Chionoecetes opilio
ACACACTACGGACGGGTACTCCGTAGTGTAGGGGAAGCACGCTCGGTTCACAACCGAGAAGTCCCGGGTTCGATCCCCGGGCGGAGCGGAAACAGATGGGTTGTTTCCTTAAAACCCGAGCCCCTGTCCACCCAGCAGTGAATGGGTTCCGGGTATTAGCCGGGGGTTTGTGACCCCCCTCCCGGGGTGCTGGCTTCGGCCAACACAAAGCACTAAGGGTGAATGATAAAAAATGTTGATATGGAGACGGGGCCGTACGAGCATTGCTCTGGCCCTGTAAAATACAACTAGATGAATACAACTAGATAAATACACACACACACACGCACGCACACACGCACACACACACACACACGTTATATATTACTTATAAAAGCGTTGGCGCGCCATTCTGTGGTTAGCCGGTTCGAATCCTCACTGTTCCTGGGGATTTTTCATTGACAAATTCGGGCAGTTACTGTCCCCCTTAAGCAGGGGAATGGGGGTGTGTGATGTGTGAGGTCCTAGCATTACCCAAAGATCGGTAATAATGAGCTCCAAGCTTACTCCAGGAGGGTGGAACCAGGGCCGGATTTAGACCTGTGGAGGCCCCTGGGCAGTCTCTGTGTGGAGGCCCTGGCCCCTTCATTACAAAATTTTACAAAGTATGGGGTGCCGAGCAAAGCGAGACAGCAGCTGGGGGTTCCGGGGGATTTTTTTGAAAATTTAGCCTTTTTAGGAGCATTTTGAAGCAATAAGCAAAGGTAAATTGAGAAAGTATATTAGCTATAGTATATTGTGGCAAAAGTGGGGTACTCTATCACCTAATTAGGTAAAAAAAAAAAATTAAGTGGACACAGCTCAATGAAGTATTCAGATTGAGAAGTAACACATTGATGTTGCGAGACTATGAGTCGGGTCACCCCTTATTAAAAGTATGAAGTATAGGAGTAGCCTAAGCCCCTTATTTTCTGAAATTTGAGCTCATTGCCTAGAAATTTGGTTGATATGAAATTTACTGACGGGAGTTACTTCCAAGGTTAATTTATTTTTAACGAGTGTTTTTCTTGTATATATGAATCATATGAAACTTTGACCTAAACCACTGGCTATAGCCTACAGTCGATGCCATGCCTACCTAAAAAGAGGCTGTTGGCTTCCGATTAAAGCAACAAGGTAATCAAGCAAGAGTAGCTAGGCAGTTGGATATAAGATGAATAATTAATT
The DNA here is from genome assembly GCA_016584305.1 of Chionoecetes opilio. Classification (NCBI taxonomy): domain Eukaryota; kingdom Metazoa; phylum Arthropoda; class Malacostraca; order Decapoda; family Majidae; genus Chionoecetes; species Chionoecetes opilio. The sequence continues at coordinate 86,511 of JACEEZ010019692.1, forward strand.
TGATTAAAATTAAGGCTTCTTGATTAATAGAAATTTATTATATATATATATATATATATATATATATACATATATATATATATATATATATATATATATATATATATATATATATATATATATATATATATATATATATATATATATATATATATATATATATATACAAAGATGTATGGTAAATTTCTAGTGTTTGCCCATACTCTTCCCCTTCCCCCAAACAAGCTTGAGAACCTGTGGGAATGCTGGGTTTTCGGGTGAGGAGCAAATAATGCGTCAGAAACGCGTATTTTTGGAATTATGTAAGAGCCATAATATCCTAGATCTAGAGTAATTTTCCTAGATCTAGGAAAATTTTACCTAACCTCTTTGCGAGGGGGCTCCGTTCCCCTCGACCTCCCAGTAATCTAAACTAACCTAACCTAGCGGGGGGCTCTGCCCCCCTCGACCCCCGTTAATCTAACCTAACTTCTTAGCAATAATCACCCGATAATCTAACCTAACCTAATTTTACCTAACCTTCTCCGCCCCTCTAGACTCCCCGGTAACCTAACAAAATTTTACCTTACCCTTAGTGGGAGGGGTGGGCAGAGGGGGCTCGACACTCCGGTTATCATTCTGTTTGTGAGGATCGTCAGGTTCACACGTCTCTGGACTTAGAAGAAATATAATCTATTTTCCCTAGATCTAGGGAATTTTGACCATTTATACTACACCCCTAACTCAAAAGCTATGTGGTTGCGACGCATATTTTGTACCCCAACCAAATATCTCGCATTAGCCCAGGTCCCCAAACTTATTTTGGGATAAAGAGGAGAGTATGGGCAAACACTAGAATAATACCAGAAGTATTAAGTAAATAAATAAATAAGAAAAACAATAGTAATATGTAGAGGCTTCGGCCAGGCTCCAGTTTGGTAGTGTTCCCCATTTTGTGGAGGCCCCCTGATTGTTGAGGCCCCTGGGCAGCTGCCCATTTTGCCCACTCCTAAATCCAGCCCTGGGTGGAACTGGCGATCACGAGTCCGACTCGCGTGGACAAAACAATGGGTAAATAACACACATACATTTGAGTACTGAATTACTGCCAGCCCTGTGTATGATGACTTTCTTAAGTGAAAGACTCTGACAAGTGAAGAAAGAAAGAAGGAAAAATAGGGAGAAAGAGAAAATTTGAAGAAAAGATTGTAAACGAAAAAGAAAGACGAAAGGTTCAAGGACAAAGACAGAAAATGAAACAGACAAACAAGTAAAAAGATGAGAAAACAAGAAAATATAAAGATTAAGAACAAGATCAAGATGAAGAAGAAAGGGATGATGATGATGAAACAAACAGAGAAACAAAACACAATCCCCCCCCAAAAAAAATAATGAATGAAAAACTAAAAATATAACTAAAATCATGGATTTTTTTTTTATTGAAATAGGAATTAGACAAAAGTAGGTGGTAAGAGTGAGAGAAACTCATATTATATAATATGATTTCTTCCTATTTGGCATTCACACCATTGGTGAAAGCCGTAGTGTCGCAGGAATTACTGAGGTGACGGAAATGGCGTACTAAACGTTGTCATGGTTATCTTCCTTATATTCTAGTATTTCTGTAGCTCTAAAAGAGTTGCAATAGAGTGGGATATTGCCAACTACATGTTAGCAGACTCATACTATATTTTCTATACCTTTATAGCGTTAAAGGGTGATTTCCGTGGGTTTAAAGGATTTACATAGATGACGTAAATCGCGCATTTTAAGTTGATCAAACATGCTTGATCTTCCTGTCTTTTCGGATTTTGTACATCGACAAAAATTACATCATGAAAAAGCAAGTTGCTCCTGGATCCAGCGACTAAGATGGGGTGTATGATATATTAAGGAAGCCAGTAGGGAAGCCTTCCGACTCACCTTCCCAATTACCTGCGACCTCTCTCTACCCTCACCTGAGACAACCTGATTCTTACTCCATAAATTCCTTTCCCTGACTCTTGAAACGGAAACCCAGCAAGCGGACGCGTAACATCACCTTGAGATCCGAACGGAAGATGATCTTTGAAATAATGTTCATGAAAACTGGGATCTTTTTTCTTTATTTGCGTTCTGCTTTCAGCCCGTCGTGACACAACTCAAAACGTGAAGTGTTAAGTGAATAAACACGTACCAGATGGTTTCCTGGCAAGGCTTCAAATAGCGACGCAAAGATAAAAAATAGACTCGCACAAAGGAGAACGGAACAAACATACCGAAAAACAAGTATTCGAAAAATGCATCGATAGTTTGGTTCAGCTTCCTGTGCCGGGGCGGGTCTTCAAGGGCACATCAGGGGTGCAACACAGCTCACTAGGATGTGTAGGGGAAGGCAACCTTACGGCGTTTTGCCAAGTGCCTGGAGGAGAAAGAGAATTTTAAAGCTATGATATATGAATTGTACCATTCATGAGTACGAATGCTTGAAGCTACACAGCTCTCTAATCTTGAGGCACTCCTGCAGTGTTATTAATGAAGCTATGTGGCATGCAAAGGGAGTGGAGAGTGGCTGAGTAGAGGAGGATGTGTGAGGTGGGCAAATATTGATCGAAATGAAGTGTGGCTTTCATAATCTTATCCACTAACTTCACGTGATAGTGAGCACGTGCATGGATATTAAGGCTGCACACACGACGAATAGAGTTTTACTTGACAAGTGTTGGATTCTGACGGTCGTGTAAAACACTTTATGACTTATCAGGATGTAATCTCTGTTCTAAATCCTTCTTTCCTGTGATTTAATTTATGACGTCAGAACTCGAGGTTTCTGACGCAAACTATATCCAGCTGCGTGACTCAACAAGATATGATTTGTTATATTGCATAATGTGTACTGTATATAGCCTACATATATTAATATTTTCTTTTTTTGGACCATGTGCCAGTTCCTCCAATATCAGGACTGGTTATGGATTCCATTGTTCATCGCGTTATTGTTCCATTATTTCGTGCGTTTCAAGTGTTTCGATCATGTCTAACATAAAGACATGTCCAAACGTACATGTAATACATAAGGTAGCACCCACACGTTTCATACATACGAGTAATACAGAAACCATAGCACAACACTGAAGTCCTCAGTCGAGAAGGCTGAGAGACTGAGAGGAAACGATACCTGCACACTGAGAGGAGAAGGCAAGTAAGCTTAAGTATCAGTTATAGAGGGGGAATATCACTTAAGATGCTATTTATATAAAAGGCAGGATGTACATAAACATTCATACCAGGGTATCAACCAAAACAATACGTGAGTGTTTATATACAGAGCGCCTCAGGTATCTAAAGCAGACACAGAAACATATATTACAATTATAGTTAGCATTATTATTATTTTAATACTGCTTATCATTATCAACTAACATCATTACCATCATTATTATCAGTTATTATTATTATTGTTATCAGTCTTATTATTGCTATCATTATCATCATTATTATTATATATATTATCATCATCATCATCATCACTATCATCAGTTTCATCATTGTAATTACTAGTATTACTACAATTATCATTATCAATGTTACATATTACCCTTATATTATATATATATATATATATATATATATATATATATATATATATATATATATATATATATATATATATATATATATATATATATATATATATATATATATATCGTCATCATCATTATTGCATTATTGATATCTTTAGTAACAATATCATTATTATAATTACTAACATTAAAACCATTATCATTATACTTATAGTCACGGTTATCATTATCGTTATAATTATCATTATAATCAGTACTAGGTATATTGCGTTCTTGTAGTGGAATATGCTATTCTACATGGACTAAAATATAATCATGTCGCAGTCTATCAATCTGTACCATATAATGTTGTAAACGAAGAGGATTGTACAAGATAAAGACATCAGCTACAAAGAACAAAGCAGTCCATGCCTCCCCCCATGGTTGAACCTTTCTCTTATTTTAGTCCAGCTGAAATACTTTGCTTGAAAACAAATGATGAAAAGAAATTCAGCGTCAGGAAAAGAAATAAAAAGTCGGTGGGGAGGGTGGAAGTTCATGATTTAGAACAGAGGTTACAAAAAACATGCTGAAATCAAGGGATAGGAATGCATTCCAAGAACAAGAGAGGGAAATCCGACCTGATGGGGAGAAAGATATAAAACTCAGAAATAACATCTCACAATGGAAAGATTTGTGGGCATTTTTTTCTGTCTATTCTACAGGAAAGCATGTTTGTACATGGATAAGAATGCTAGTGATGAGCTGCGGCATCTGTACAGATATTACCCAAGTTGAGAAATTGTATGTTTATGTCACCCTTCCCTCTTCCTTTGCACACCTGAACGTGCTTGCAACCCACACACCCACCCACACCCACACACCCACACACACACACACACACACACACACACACACACACACACACACACACACATACACACACACATACACACACAGAAAAACAAACAAACACATACGTTAAATCAGTTAATTCCAGGAAAGCGCAGCGTATACAGTTGGGGAAAGAGTAGGGAGGAGGCGGAGAGGTGGGTGGGCGGGCACGTACACGGGTCGGGATGGAGACTGACGGCAGTGGACTGGTGGCAGTGACCCAGAGTGGAGGTGGCGTGCGGCACTTTCTGCCCATCAACACCTCGCGCCGTAGAGCAACATTTCTGACATACACGCACGCACACACGCACGCAGGCAACACCACCACCGCAGCGTAGGTCTTCATGAACACACTGCGACTCCTGTGATACGGCGAGTGATGTGGATTCCCAGAAAAAAATATTAGACCTGTTTTTAAGATATTTATTTCATTACATAAATCCTTAGGGAAGCATCTACAAGTGGCCAGATAAAGGGCGGTTCCGATCTTTGTGTAATCAGCTCATCAGACAGAGTTCCGAGATAGACTCAAACTCACGTGTTCGCGAGAGAGATGTTGTTATCACCGTCCTTAATAGGGTTATCATCGGTGTTCCCGTGTGATTCTGTTATGTCATGAGCGGGTGGGAATGCATCAGACACGGGCTGGACACCTGTTGAATGGCGAGCCATGAGCCAGGCGAGAAGTGGAAGGCCCAGGTGGTAGTGAAGTGATGGTCATTACAATGGGCAAATAGGTACATACAAAGGGACTAGTTCACCCATGATCCCCTCCTGAAGGGTGAAATAAAGGAGAATGAAAAAATTACGCACCGGTCAATCACTCTGCTACAGACTTTCATGCGCGCGTTTCCATGTATTACGTAGAACAAAAGTGATACTCAGTGTATAAGTCAAGGACAGCCACTCTGATTACATTAGTCGCAACGCCTTTGAATGTCCTTCTAGCTGATCCGTAGGAAGGTCATAAGCAAGTCACGTCATGCGGACTCAGGAGCAGCGACGAGCCACCGTGGCCAACGTCACCTTTGATATCCCAAGAATCACCCGCAGGTAAGAGGCTATACGTGACTTGCTCAACTTTTCCACCCGCAGCGATCACCTTACAGCATCCATCATAGCAAGGTGCCGTGTCAATATGGGGAAACCCGGATTGATAAGCTTTGGTAGCCCTTACATCGCAGTCGACCGTGTATTTGAGGCCTTGACGTCTTGTGTGTGTGTGTGTGTGTATCACCTTTGCTTTTAATCTTTCCGTCCCTCTTTGCTATTTTTTTCTCATCGTTTTTCTTCAGTTGTCTCTTTGTATAGTTAATTAAGTCTTGCGTTTGCATTATGGCCAGAAGATAATGAGAAAAAATACGGTATTATTTTACAATAGGACAAAAATATCCTACACAATTGGAAGTGTGGTTTCTGTTTACATTATTGGATTCTAAGAAACATTCTCTCTATGAGCTTTCGTCGCAAATCATTACTTTTGGAGATATAAGATGTTGTTTATAGGGAGGCGAGAGACAAGTGTTTACAAACGCCTCACTCTTCTTCCTCTTGTGACTTGCATCGCCTCTGTTCTTCCGCGGACACTTTTTTAATGCAGATACGGCTTTAGTTAGGAGGTTAAAGCGTGGGGTTAGGTTAGGTTAGGTTAGTGAGTCACAAGGTGGGGTTAGGTTAATTTAATTTTCATATCTCCTTCCTATTAAAAATATCTTATATCTCCGAAAGTAGTGATTTGCGACGGAAGCTCATAGAGATAATGTTTCTTAGAATCCAATAAGGTGAACAGAAGCCACACTTCCAATTGTGTAGGGAATTTCGGTCCTATTGTAAAAATTTACCAAAAATTCTAAAAAATTAAGAAGAAAAAATTATAGAGGTGAGAAATTAGTGAGAGATTAGCATTAGGGTATTTTGGGAAAGTACGTTAATGCAAGCTTGGAACCTCTACGATGGTGGGAAGAGAAGGGATGGGGGAGATTGGAGGCAGAGATTAAGACTTTTAGTATAGACGCTGGAAACCATAGATTTGTCCCAGGAATGAGCTTGGAAACTACATGGTGGGGAGATGAGAAGGGGGATGAGGGAGCTTGGAATTGTTTGAAACCTTTCTTAGCTAAAAACTCACAACAGGAGAGGTGAGAGCTGTGCCCAAGTTAACCTACATGTCCCTCTGATTTATCTTTACTTTGCTTACATTAGAACAGTTCCTCAGTACGAAGTGAAACATCAACGTATATTTATAGTAATCTTTACTACGTTGTATATTTTTTTTGTAGTCACCACTATTTCGGCACAAGCACCCTGATATGAACAGGGACAAGTTGGCAGAGACAAGCGTGGACCTGGAGACGGAAAATGATAAGGAAGAAGGCAAGAAATGCATCAAATTTCCCGAGGAGCCTAGAGTGAAACAAGAGACCCTACACGTTCCCCCAAAGGATCGATGCGACACGCCCATTGAGGCTTCAGAAGCAGACAATCGGATGAATATATCAGTCTGGCCGCCGCCGCCGAACAATAGCAGTACCCCGGGGTCTCTAAAAGGTGGGAGGCAGGCATGCATGGTGGCGGGGTTACCTAACTCAAGCCATCACCAATCATTCATTGTAAAGAGTGCCATCACTAAGTCAAACCTACATGGTATTTTTCAATACATGCATGAGGAAGTTGTCCACAGCAAACAAAAACATGCAAGCAAATTGTCACGGATTATAAGGGAGATGCATGTTGCACGTAAAGGTTACTCCGAAGTTCTTTCCTGACCACATTATCAACCTCTTGTTAACGGGGAGATAAGGAAGTCTTGCAGCTAATATTGATAGATTTCCAGATTTCCAGAGGATAACGAGATGTGCCATTATAACCCCCCCCCCCCATTTCCTTCAACAGAAACATAATGAATTGCAGCTCAATGTATGAATTTTTCTTAAGGTATTTGTATATAGAAAAGGCGATCTTCTCTCTCTGATAGTCATCAAACAAGCTATTATTTTCGATATATTACTAATGTGTGTGTGTGTGTGTGTGTGTGTGTGTGTGTGTGTGTGTGTGTGTGTGTGTGTTTGTGTGTGTGTGTTTTCCCTAACCAATGTCACTCCATTCCTTGAGTGTTTATTGGTGATTTACTCTAAATTGTTCATTTCTCAACACTTTCAATAATTTCGTGATACTCATATTGATCCCTCCTCCTCCTCCTCCTCGTCTGTTTATATGTGAGCTGCACCATTTACCCCCTCAGGTATTCACCAGTACCTGCCTCAGCGGGAGGTTTTCTCTATTCGCAGAAAGGTGCGTGTGGAGACGGCGGAAACTAAGCAGGAAGTTTACCTGTATTCTCCCGCATTTCACACACACACACACAAATACATATACACACACACACAAAAACAAACAAAAAAACTGCGTGGTCAAGTAGTTTATAGCGCGTGTCATGGCATTCCGGGGTACGTGTTCGATACCCGCTTGCTCCCGGGGATTATTTACTGACAAATGTGACGATTACTATCCCCCTCGATAAGGAGATGGGGTGTGTGGAGTGTGAGGTTTAGCCCAGCATTACCCAAAGATCGGTCATTACGAGCTCCAAGCTCTTTCAGGGAGGGTAAAACTGGCGATCTGGCGAGTCCAACTCGCATGGACAAGACCATGGGTGAATACATACACACACACACACACACACACACACACACACACACACACACACACAAACACACACACACACACACACACACACACACACACACACACACACATACACACACACACGTGCGCATACACACAAACGCGCACACACACACACACACACACACACATCAAAGAGGTTCACGCTGTTGATGTTGCACCCTCAAATTCTGTTTTGATATGGAAATTATGATCTACGTCTGAATGGCTGACATTTATCTTAGGTAAAATATACGAATATATCCTATCAAGCACTTGGCTGTAAATATATCTTAAAAAGCATCACATTGAAGAATCACACACACACACACAAACACACACACACACACACACACACACACACACACACACACACACACACACACACACACACACACACACACACACACACACACACACACACACACACACACACACACGCACACACACACACACACACACACACTCTCATCCGACCAGTTTAATTATATTTTTCATTAAGATAAGCTAAATCATGGTCTTCTGCTACCGTGAACTGCAATCTGGCGCTAATATGAATAATCTCTTGTTTGGGTACACAGCTTATTTTTTCACTTTTGTGTGTGAGTATGTTTGTGTGTGTGTGTGTGTGTGTGTGTCTGTGTGTGTGTGTGTGTGTGTGTATGTGTGTGTGTGTGTGTGTGTGTGTGTGTCTGTGTGTGTCTGTGTGCCTGTGTGTGTGTCTGTGTGTGTGTGTGTGTGTGTGTGTGTGTGTGTGTGTGAGAGTGTGTGAATCACCCTCTTCTATAGCTCTCTACATAGTATTAAACAGATCTTTCCTCTCCATCAGCTTAATTTATTACATCATCTAAGCCCCACATACCATCTTGTCATTTTCCGATAAGATGATGAGATGAGATGATAACTGAGAGAGAGAGAGAGAGAGAGAGAGAGAGAGAGAGAGAGAGAGAGAGAGAGAGAGAGAGAGAGAGAGAGAGAGAGAGAGAGAGAGAGAGAGAGAGAGAGAGAGAGAGAGAGAGAGAGAGAGAGAGAGAAACTCTTTACATTAGACTGAAATCCTATATGTTCTACATGTCTCTATATATATATATGAAGTACATTACAATCACGTGCAAGACTTTACCTGCTGCATTAGGTGAAATGTTAGTAATCACCAATACGATTTATTTCCTAACAATCACGCTCATCGCCCGCAGTAATCATCAGTCAATAAGTTCAGATAAAAGAGACATTTGGTCATATCCCCGAAGCTCACGAATGAGATACCCGAGGAAAGAAATGGGGAAAAGTGGTCTACTCTCCCGATAAAATGTGAACACCTATAACGTGTATCCTTGCCCTTCAGCCCTTGACTCGACCTTCCTCTAAAATAAGCTTATGATCACGTCACTGGTGAAAGCACGTGTATTTAGGGAAGCATTTACATCTTCTCCCTGCCGCGTGTGATTATGCCAGACGATGACAGGAGTACAAACACTGCCTCCTGGGACTCCTCTTCGCCCCTTCCACCTTCCTCATCTGCAACAGTTCTCTCTTCTCCCCTGCCCCGCCACGCATCACCACCTTGACGCTCGTGATGATTCAAGGTGTTGCTAGGATGACTCACCCTCACCTTCCATAACCAGGCCTGAGTAAGCGTTGCCTCCCCCAACCTTTCCGGAAATGGTTGTGTTAAAACAGCCAGTAAACAGACCGGAAAAGAAAGGAAAAAAAAGTCACTTTGTTTACAAGAGGTGCATATGCTGTAAAAGACTCCCCCATGTTTCCTGTCCACAGTTCGGTGCTGTTTGGGTTCATTGCACAGCGTTTTTACGGTTGGTGCACCACGAGATGTATACAGGTTGAGGCGCTGACTGTTTTGTCGAAGGCAGTCTTAGGGAGGAACCATAATGCGGTTTTATCTAAAAAGAAAAGAAGGGTGTGCTGGAGAGAGAGAGAGAGAGAGAGAGAGAGAGAGAGAGAGAGAGAGAGAGAGAGAGAGAGAGAGAGAGAGAGAGAGAGAGAGAGAGAGAGAGAGAGAGAGAGAGAGAGAGAGAGAGAGAGAGAGAGAGAGAGAGAGAGAGAGAGAAGACGAGACAGACAGACAGACAGACAGACAGACAGACAGACAGGCAGACAGGCAGACAGACAGACAGACAGAGACAGAGAAACATAAGGAGAGAGAGAGAAATAGAAAGAGAGAGAGAAACAAAGAGAGAAAGAGAGAAACAGAAAGAGAGAGAGAGAAACAGAAAGATAGAGAGGGAGAGGAAAAAAATGTAAACACTCTAACAGATAGTGAGAACGTGACCATACATATTTTCTGCAGATGTATTAGCACAGTGGTACAGTAGGCGAGCGCTGTTTTGTGCTAACTCAGCAGCTTTGCCAACATGTCACAAAACCTTCGCACAATGATCTAAGAGCCCTTTCAAGACCGATTGTCATGTAGGTACTAAGCTATGTATTTCTATGCTAACTGAGTAGCAAAGACCTTACACGGGCCAGGAGAATGGATGAACAACCCATCCTAAACACAAAGGCTGGCAGGTAAGGGTAGAGAAAGAGCCGGGCAGCATATTCCCGTTTTCTGGAACAGTATGTCGCGTTTACTCTTGAACACGTCAGGTTAGGTTACGTCAGGTTACGGTTAGAGTAGGTTAAGTTTCCTGTACTCCTATGGTAACTTTGTGTGGGAATCAAAATGAGCGTATTTTCGAGAAAATCCTATATATGGTTAGTTTCCGAGCTACAGCCAAGCGTCTTCACTCGGAAACCACATAATCGCAGAGTTGGGGAATATGCAGCCGGGCATGCGGGGAATGAAGTCTTTGTCCCTCTATGATGATGAGAGGAAGAGAAAGAGAAGGAGAAGGAGGAAATGGTAAAAAATAGTAGAAGAACAAGAAAAAGAAAAAGAAGAGAATATGCGGAACAAGGAATACAAAAAAAGGACGAAGAATGGCAAAGAGGACGGACGAGGTTGAGAAAGAGAGAAGGAGGAAAGAAGAGGCTGTACAATTTACATTACGGAACCAGTAACTCCTAATGACTAGTGTCTTTAGTAGCTCTGTAAGACACTAAAACGACTTGCATGTGAGAGGGAAAAAAACAAGTCTGAAAACCATGTCAATGAATGGCACTACATCCTGGTGTCGCGCAGCAAGGTGTATACAGGAGCGTGGCCGCCTCCACCACCACGCTCATCGCTACCAACACGCCGTCGCCTAATTAAGTGCTGAATATGAGATGATGGCGACTTCGAGGTGACGATTACATTTCTTAGTGCCTGAAGGGTACAATGAATCCTGACAATGCAGACTTCATTATCTGTCTCGCACTCTTAGGTTTACCGGACTGTTACAGGATTAAGTGAAGGCTTTAGACGCCAATCTCAGGGAAACAGAATTAAATAGATCAATCAGCCCTCAGCAGCCACTTGTAAATGCTCTACTAACATCATTTGCAGGTCTTGCGCACGTGTTTCATCTGTTAATGCCACATAATTCCTGAGGGAAACTGCAATGTAACATGAATATAATTACTGGAACGCTTAGGTAACAAATCATAACATTAAGGCAAATCAAGAAAAAAAATTACAATGTGCAGAATATGTGAAAAAAAATTGCACCTGAACATTGAAAGAAGGTTTTCACTTAATCCTGTCTCTATGTATTACCTGTTGGACCGCGACATGTGACAGATCAAACCAAAGGGCCATGTTTACAACCATTCCTGTTCTATAATATCGCACCAATATACAGACAAAAGAGGGTGGCTCAATATATGCAGTTTGTAATTACTGGCCAGGCCGATCACAATAGCCCTCACACCTTCAAATGAGCTGCTCACTCCTTATGAAACGACGAAGAGTCATTCAGGCGTGCTCGTAGTAAACACTCCTTTGTGTTGTCGCCTTGGTGATCAGAATAATGACGTATTAAAGAAGCTGTGAGTGTAAGGTGTGATCGTACGAAGGTTATTATGGTGATGGAGTTCGTATCAGTCCATGAGACAATGCTACATAAATCTCTCTCTCTCTCTCTCTCTCTCTCTCTCTCTCTCTCTTCTCTTCTCTCTCTTTTCTCTCTCTCTCTCTCTCTCTCTCCTCTCTCTCTCTCTCTCTCTCTCTCTCTCTCTCTCTCTCTCTCTCTCTCTCTCTCTCTCTCCTCTCTCTCTCTCTCTCAGACACAAACCAAACACAGACTCACATACACATATACATCATACAAAATTTAAATAGAAGAAAAACATACAGAGCTCCTCCCTATTTTACTAAAACTGCTTAATTTGGTTACTATTATCATTGTTATTATAGTCATTATTACTAGCAGCAGACCACTTGCTTTACCGATCTGAGGATATTACTACATTTAATCATGCTTTGAGGTGGTAATGGTGGTAGTCGTTATGATGGTGGTGGTTATAGTAATGGTAGTAGTAGTAGTAGTAGTAGTAGTAGTAGTAGTAGTAGTAGTAGTAGTAGTAGTAGTAGTAGTAGTAGTAGTAGTAGTGACAGCAGCAGTAGTAATAGTAGTAAGATATAGCCGGCTTGGGCTAACAGGCCACTGTAGTGGAGAGCGGCATAATAGTGTAGATAATATAGAGAGGTAAATAAGGATTGTAATTAAGTAAATAGTAGATAAGTAGTAGTAGTATGGTTGGATGCCACAGTCAGTAGCGACCGGAGTTGGAGCTACTGACTTCCAATTCGTGGAGCCCTCGTATATTTCATAAATAAACATGGGGTGGAGGTATCGGTAGTAGTAGTAGTAGTAATAGTAGTTGTAGTAGTAGTAGTAGTAGTAGTAGTAGTAGTAGTAGTAGTAGTAGTAGTAGTAGTAGTAGTAGTAGTAGCAGCAGCAGTAGCAGTAGCAGTAGAAGAAGTAGCAGTTGTAGTAGGAGTAGTAGTTGTGGTAGTAGTAGTAGTAGTAGTAGTAGTAGTAGTAGTAGTAGTAGTAGTAGTAGTAGTCAAAGTCAAAGTCAAACAGTTTTATTTCGTATATGTACATACATAGCAAAATATTCTTGCAAATATATATCATAGTTACATTCTACTATGAGGTGGGCTAAAAATTACAAAATATAAAAGTGATAAAACTACTTTCAAGCATAAATGTGCAAAATAAACATTAAAATCGGTGTTCATTACAAGAGACATCGACCAGTGTGAGGTTCATGAGTTTGTACCCATGTGATGCGAGCTTTTACTATGCCTATGTCATTAGCATGTAGGCTAATGCCATAGTTTTCCTTAAAATGAGAATCCACTGATTTAAAAAAACATTCCTGATTTTAAAGCTAACTGAGATAATTTAAAAATAACATTTTGTGAGTTTAAAACTATAAAATAAAATCTAGCAAGTAAAAGGGAGTGATGATGTTTCAATAAGAACTGATTAAGAGAATTAGCCACCAAATGGCTGCTTGTTGAGATAGTGGCACCGCATAATCTTTTTAATGCATTATTAAAAACAACTTCAAAAGTTTTAAAAATCTGCCTATTATATATTGCTTTACAGTCCCACAATTCTACTCCATATCCTGGAAGACAGTAAGAGTTGAAGAAAAAAATTAATAGTATTAATTGCTACCTTTTTAAAATTTCTAAAAACATAATTAAATTGTGAATAAAATTTGCGCAATCGCAGCTCAACATCTAAAATGTCCGACAAATTTCTTTCTAAAACATGTCCAAGATACTTATAATTATCTACAATCTGAAATTCATCCTGACCTAGTTTCATGGCATCATCATGATTTGGATATCTGCCTTTATCAAATATTACACATTTCGATTTTACCTTATTAATTCTATTTTTTAATTTTTTAACTGCATTAGCAATATTCTGGTATAACAACTCTAAAGCATGCATGTTATTTGAGAGAATAACAATATCATCCGCATAAGCTATAATATTTACACGCATAAATCCCAAACAGCATCCAATGCCCATATTTGATATATTAGTTATAAGTTCATTTATGTATAATTTGAATAAGAGAGGTGACAAAATACCACCTTGCCTTACCCCTTTATCAAGCCTATAATAATTTCCATAATCTCCGTCCCAAACAATCCTCGCTGCTTGATTCCTTAAGCAGTGCACTAATAGATACACAATATCGGGTGGTATTCCTTCCTTTAAAAGTATCTTGCCCAATAAGAAGTGATTTACTTTGTCGAAAGCCTTAGAAAAATCGATAAAAAGACTATAGACCTTATCTTTAAGTGAAATATTATGATTTATAGTTTCTTTTAAAAGGAAGCATGCATCAGTTGTTGAAGAGCCTTTCTTAAAACCAAACTGTCTCCAGTTAAAATGTAGCTTATCCTCTAATATTTCTAAAATGTGTTTCTCAATAATTTTTAAAAGGTAAGAAGATTGCATCACAGGCCTGTAGTTTGTAGACTCAGTTGAATTCCCTGTATGATCTTTGATGACTGGGTTAATATCTCCCCCTAACATAGTGGGAGGGATATAGCAATGTGAATAACAAGCATTTAAAAACGTGGCCACACATGTCAAAAACTGATGTGTTGCGCCTTTTAAAAAGGTATGATGAATAGCATCATGACCAGATACAGGATTTAAAGATTTTACAATTTCCTCAATCCTCTCAGCTGAAATACACAGGTTGAATTTTGTATCTCTCGCCCAAACTTCTTTGAGGAGACTTACTAAATTACTTTCCTCTGGATCATTTTCATCATTTTCCGGCAGAAATCTGCTTCTGAAGGTTTCTAAAATGTCACGGTTTCCACTTTTTCCATCAATTAATCTAAAATATTTAACTTTATTTTTCCTAGGTTGAACATCCTTCCAAAAAGACCTCATATCTTTATTCTTGAATTTATCCTCAATAGATAAAGATATTTAACTCAGTTCATCATTTTTACAATCTTTTAAAGCATTTTTGAACTCACGCCTACTCTCAACCATGTTCCTGTACTCCTCTGAATCTCTACCCCTACCGTTTCTCAGCCACTCAATATAACTCTCCCTGGCTGCTCTGTGAAGGTGTTTGACTCTTCTATTCCAACCTGGGATGACCTTGAACTTATTTACTTTTCTTAACATTGTCACAAACTTTTCAGAACTTAAAGATACAGATTTTACAATAATATTATAAAAATGGTCTAATTGATTCAAATGACTAGCTTTATGGCAACCTAGAGTGGCACATTGAACACCTGCACTATCACTATATCTACTAATTAATAATACGGCATTGGTTGCAATCTCCTGAATGTCAATCATGTCCAGCTTATCCCAGTTAACTCTCAATTTAAAATTTTCAGATAATGGGTCAACCTTTTCTTTAGCATCAATTATATCACACAAAATTTCTAACTTTGCCACAATGGGAAGATGATCTGAGCCAATTAAATCATTCATGACAACAGCCTCAGAAACCGTGACATCCTGGCAATTTCTACCAATTACATGGTCAAGCCATTTACAATATGTATTACCAAAAGATACAAAGGTAAATGTAGAATCATTAAGGAGATCATAATCGAAACACGAAAGATTATTCCTTTCAATAAAACCTTTCAAGTTTTGCCATGCTCTTCTAGTATTAAAATCAGCATTAAAATCTCCTAAGTAGTAAATACAATCAAAATTCATATCAATAAGTATTTGTTCTAAGCTATTTAAAGTCTCAAGGTATTCATGCAGTGTTCTAGTCTCCCAAACATCGCTTTTACAATATACATTTACTAGTAGTATAATGCGTGTGCCTAAAGATATTTCTAGTACCATAAAATTTCTTTCAGATATAATTTTGTTAACAGAGAACCAGGAATCTTTCATCCATAAACAAGCCAAACCTCCTTCACACCAGCCAGCATTAGACACCAATGCTTTTTCAGAGTAATGAGCTGCCACACCAACACTCTCATAATTCTCATCTATGTACTTCAAGTCTCCTAGTCTATCCTCAGTAATGAAAGTCTCTTGCAAGAATATTATGTCAAACGATTGTTGTGCGAGAAATCGTACATTATCAATATTCTTTCTTAATGAACAACAATTATACGAGCAAATTTTAAAATTACATATGGCCATGGTGAATTCTAAAATAACAAAAAAAAATTAAAAAGTATTATAAGTCTTTAGATTTGCGAGCATAAAACTTATTTACGATCATATCCTCTGGCCATAAGTCAGGATTAAAAAGTGTATCTCTTTCACTAAGAGAGACAGTTACCTTAAAAGCATTATAAACTG
>JACEEZ010019692.1:120304-140304 GCA_016584305.1 Chionoecetes opilio
TTACTGCGTTTGCATCCAGAGACCTTTGCCATTTTGCTACGCATGAATATGACTCATGTTCTATCCTTTTCTGGACTTTCCCTATTTCACTTCTTTCATTCGCATCTTTGGTTCGGAGTCAAATTTGTTATAATTATGTCAGAATTACCGAGTTTTCTCCTCGCAACCGTCATGTCTCACACAACAACTAGACCCTCCATGGTGCACCTCCTTGCCGCTCAGTCTGCAACCTCAAGGGATATATACATATATACCTCAACGACGTGCATGCCATATTGTCAACAAGAAAATGCAACACACGCACAACACTTCTCTCTCTCTCTCCTCTCTCTCTCTCTCTCTCTCTCTCTCTCTCTCTCTCTTCTCTCTCTCTCTCTCTCTCTCTCTCTCTCTCTCTCTCTCTCTCTCTCTCTCTTCTCTCTCTCTCCTCTCTCTCTCTCTCTCTCTCTCTCTCTTCTCTCTCTCTCTCTCTCTCTCTCTCTCTCTCTCCTCTCTCTCTCTCTCTCTCTCTTCTCTCTCTCTCTCTCTCTCTCTCTCTCTCTCGTCAAAAGATGCGGCTCCTCCCCGCAATCAGCACGAAGCAATGTCATTACTACGCCAACGCGATGACTGTGCCCGAGGGTCTCTCCGAAAACGAATTTCTTCATCGAAACGAAAACACTTCTCATTCATTAGAAATTTTTCAACTCAAAAGCCTTGTGAGCTTTCCTTGTTATTCCTTCGAGTTTCTTCCCACAAACACGACCTAATGAATTACTTTTCTTGGGTATATGCATAGAGTTAGTATTCGTAAAACTTATATACATATAAACATTTGGCTTACATTATCGCGCAGCAGTGGCTGGTTGGCAAATAACATTCCTATGACGTCCATGATTTTGCAAGAACTGGGGGGTTTTCCTTTAAGTCTAGAAAATGCTACTAAATAGTTTTGTTATCAATATATAATCAACAATAAACTTGTATTGTAGAACATTACCCTATAAGGCACGCTTAACGTTGATTTACAGTATGTATCTTCTTTGTTGTGAACTATTAACATACAGCATACGTTTTGATGGAATCATTGGTTTCATTGAAACTCATCGGTTACATTGCTTTGTGGAACACCTCTAGAACACACGCCACAACCTAAAAAGGTATTACAAAGATGACAATGTCATCAAATACTCAACAATGCCTATGATATATATGATTGTACTCTACTCAGTTCGTGCAGAGGTTCAAAGGTGTAAGAGAAAGACGCACTTCTGTCTTATTCCTGAAACAAAGGTCGCTGCACATGTTATCCACGTACCCTCCTACCCACAACCTTCGTACCCTCTTTCTGTGATATAATCCTCGACCTAGTACACTTTCCCTAAAGCTATCCAAATTTCAGGTCTCGGAGTTTCTCATGAGACGCCAAATAAGTCTTTTTGAAGGGCTGCACAGATCCCTTTTCGGCTCCTACGGTGGTATTTCAAAGCAACTCTAAGGTTTGCAGTAAATAACCATTACGGGATTCAGCAATAACTATATTCAGCCCCGTCTGGCAGACTGGAGCTTTCAACCGAGATGGCAAACCAAGAGATAAACACTATAACAAAGTTTTTACTATCTACTACTATTGCAACAACAACAACAGCAACAACAACAACAACAACAACAACAACAACAACAACAACAACAACAACAACAACAACAACAACAACAACAACAACAACAACAACAGCAACAACAACAACAACAAACAACACTACTACTACTACTACTAATAATAATAATAATAATAATAATAATACTATTACTATTGCTACTACTAATACTAATACTACCACACTACACTATCACCAACACTACTGTTACCATTGTTATTATCACTACTAATACTACAACCATTGCTACTACTACTGGTTCTACAACAACTACTGCTACTACTACTACCATTACTGCTATTACTACTACCTCTACTACTACTACACCACCACTGCTTCTACTGCTACTACTACAGCAACTACTACTACTACTTCTACTACTACTACTACTACTACTACTACTTTTTTTTTTTTTTAAGATACCTCCACCGCTTGTTTATTAGCGGACTCCATTAACTGGAGGCCAGTAGCCCCAACTCTGATCGCTACTGACTGTGGCATCCAACCATATGCTACTACTACTTATCCACTACTTACTCCCCTCTCTCCGTCATCTACACTAATATGCCGCTCGCCACTACAGTGGCCTGGTAGTTCAGGCCATCCAAATCGATGGTTGTGGGGGCGGAGTATCTAGTACCCCTGAGACATAGGAGGGCAGACCTGAGCAGGGAGAAGGAGAGACGGCACCTCATCCAGGCGACAACGTGGCTCCTTGGCTGGTGCTTCTTTTCTGCCATTACATCTGCTAGTCTTGAATAGAAGCACTTGGCCTTGGGGCCCATCCCGCCTGACGTAGTGAAGACCAGGGGTGTGAGGCTGCCGTGGTCGACATTTCGGATCCTATCTCCATAACTCCTGATTTTTTCCCGTTCATTCTTTTGGTGAGCAGCTTCCAGTGTGATCCTCTGGTGGCAGGCGGCCATTGGATCGAAAATTATGATGTCCATGAACGCTCTCTGTCCTCTGGTCCAGAAACCACGAGCTACTATTACTACTACTACTACTACTACTACTACTACTACTACTACTACTACTACTACTACTACTACTACTACTACTACTACAACTATAGTCTATTCACTTAAGCTGGATTCTTGGGAGCTGTTCGCTGCCTAGCCGAGTTTGTAAGGACGTCGCTGATTGGCTGATAGACTCGGGCTGGGTGGCGATGGGGATGGTACTTGCCTCGCCGCAACCCAAAACCCTTGCGTTGCCTCAGAAAAATATTCATATTTCTTGGCTTTACTCATCTCTTACACAAGATAGACCTATTTTGTTTGCATCAGTAAATCAGGCAGTGATTGTTCAACAAATACACGCCATTCATAACTCAATAGGGTAAAAAATAAAGTCATGACTGACTATCACAAGAGTAGGCAGATTTTTAGGTTTTCAGTGCATTGAAATGTTGTACTCCTACCCGATATAACCAAGCTACCAGATAATATTTATGAAAGCTGAGCCTACCATCGTGTTCATAATACATTGCTGTATATCATGAGCATAAAAAAATTACAGTAAGACTACACTAATATTAAGATAATTGAAGGAAAGTAAAAGTGTATAAACATTATTTCTTGCTTATTTTGCTTCAACTCGCTCTAACTCCATAAGTTTTGGTCACATTCAATTTTCAAGAACTGTTTCAAAATCCTTATACTTTTTCGCTTCCTGTGGTATGTAGCACGTACCAATAAGGAAAAGAGTAGGTGGTCAAAATGGCTAAGAAAGTTAAACTGTTTCAAACTGGTGCCGTGACGGGTGGAGCCTCTGATAGCTCTCCCGAAAACAGTCTCTCCTATATAGGGAGCAATGCTCACCCGTCACTGTGCCAGTTTGCAGTAGTAGTTTTAACTTTCTTAGCCATTTTGACCAACTACTCTTTTTTTTTTACTCTACTACTACTCTGACTATACTACTACTACTACTACTATTACTACTTCTACTACTACTACTGGTACTACTACTACTATTACTACTTCTACTACTACTACTGCTACTACTACTACTACTACTACTTCCATAGGTGGGCGTTATCGCGATAATTTATCGCGATAACGATATCGGGTTATCGGTTATCCGAAGAAAAAAATTCCCCGCGTTATCGATTCATCGGTATCGCCGATACTTTTGGTTCCAAACTAGCGATAATTGATAATTTTATTTTTTGGTTCCAGTTTAGCACAGGGGCGAGCCGCGTGTGCCTTGGAGGCAGAAATAGGTAGGTCCGAGCTGGGAACCGAACAACGGTCTAAACCCAGCTAACCGTCTTGACGTCTTCTCATCATCACAGGTCAACCAAGTTCAAGGCTGCTCACATTGTGAAGGTGTGGCTGCAGGCCAAATGGACAGACAGTCTGGCAGACCCAGCCTTCAACAGTGAGAAGGTGCTCATTGACCTCTTCTTGAGGTACAACACGGCGATGCCGTCCAGCGCCGCGGTGGAGCGCTTGTTCTCCTTGGCAAGGACATCAACAGGGCCAAGAGGAGCTCCCTGTCTGATGAAAACTTCAACATGCTCATGTTTATGAAGGGGAACATGCAAAAAGACATTTTTAGTAGTTTAAACTTTCAAATGTACTTATTTTACTTAAAAACAGTACTTTTCATTAGTGAAGAGACAGGATAAATATTGAATTTAGAAGATATTGGTGTGCAAAAGGTAAATGAAGGGTTTTCTAACAGTTTACTGATAGTATTTAAGATTTTTTATTTAAAATATCAATATCGTTATCGCTAGTATCGGAATTTTGGATTTATTGATTTATCGGTTATCGCCTTATCGACGATAAATTTATCGTCAGTTATCGATTATCGGTTATCGCCGATAAGGTTATCGTTATCGATTTATCGGTTATCGTGATAAATTTTTTCGTTATTGCGCCCACCTATGAGTCTACTTCTACTACTACTATTATACTACTACTACTACTACTACTACTACTACTACTACCGCAACCACTACCACCACTGATATCACAAATGTTTATCAGGTAGGTAGCACATGCAATAGAAGAGTGTTAGGTGACACCATCCCCTGAAGGTGAGGAGAAAGACAAAGCTAACGCCTTCGCTCTGCAATGGGAATGAAAAAAGTTTATAATTCTTAAAAGCTTCCACTGACAACGCGAACCTATGCTATTCCGGACAGCATTATAAAGAGGCTTGAGGCGTACTACACCTAAATAGCTAACTAGAGATTGTTTTTTGTCTTCAATCTTTCCATCGCTAAATACGAAACAATTATGTAAATAAAAAAATATATATACAGACATACCTGCATAGCTACAATACAGAAATGAATATGCTATGATGTAAGTGAACTAATATACCAATTAAGAAAGAATAGAAAATTGACAGACAAACAATTAGGAGTGAATATGTTGTAATCATATATATAGTATATATATATATATATTATTATTATATATATATATAGAGAGAGAGAGAGAGAGAGAGAGAGAGAGAGAGAGAGAGAGAGAGAGAGAGAGAGAGAGAGAGAGAGAGAGAGAGAGAGAGAGAGAGAGAGAGAGAGAGAGAGAGAGAGAGAGAGAGAGAAAGAAAAAAAAGAGAGAGATTATAATGCAGATGGAAAATTATTGGACAGATTGGATAGGCAGACTATAAATGAATATCATTTACAAAACATACATCCATGCAGACAGACGTACCTATAACTAGAGAGACGGACACACAGACTGACACAGATAGATAGACATACAGAAAGATATAGATAATTGATTGATTACCTAACATATAGACTGGCAGACATACGAAGCAAATACATAGACAAGCAGACCGACCGACAGGAATAGAAGGAGGAGGAATAGAAAGAAGAGTAAGACGAGGAGAGGAATACAAAGGAAGAACAGACAGCAACATCTATATTGAGTCAAACGATGCTGCCTGTATAACTACTTTCTACCACTATAGTTTCCACGTGTTAGAGGCAAACCAATAGTAAAATTGAAGGCTCCTCCGCCGGCACAAAAAAAAAGTGAAAATAAAACACCATGCAGTTTTGAAAAACTGCCCTGGAGCTTGATAGGAATAGCTAAATGAGAGGCATGGTCTAAAAGGCCCGTCTACACTATCAGTGGGCACCTGTGGTTTTGGAGCACGGTAACGACGAGTACCACCCGGAAAATTATAGTGTAGACGCAAACAACTGAAGCACCATCCCTGACCCTTGGTCTATATAGAATGGTCGGCCTTCGGGGGAAACCAAAATGAGACGCCTCGGCGCAGTGACGTCAAGTGGGGGTAAACAGCCAGGTTCCGACAAGAAAACACCCGAAGTCCAAGTTTGACCGGGTGATGAGAGGACAGGGACGGTGCGTCCCGCTTCCCGCTCGCCTCCTCTTTCTCATTCTTCTCCTATTCCTCCTCCTCATCCTCCACTAGCACAACCTTCAGTGCTGGGCACGCGATCCAAAAATAGGTGGTCCACTATTGCTATTCCGCGATCACAAATTTGGCGTTCCGCGATCGCGATTCCGCGATCGCGGAATATGTATTTAAGTTTGAATTAAAATTCCGCGATCGTTTATTCCGCGATCGGTAATCGCTAGCGAAATTTTTCTTCGAAGAAATAAAGCATAAAGCCATCATACCCCATTAAGTAATAACTGTTAAGTCTTAACTCTTAAGTGTATTAACCATTAACCTATTAAGTATTAACTAAGCAAACAGAATGGATCCAGAATGGATCGTGGACTAAAAATCGCGGAATTAAAGGCAAATTTTTTTTTTTAATTAATTAAATTTTAATAAAAATTCCGCGATCGATTTTTGGTAGTCCGCGATCGCGGAATCGCGGAATCGCAGACTATAATTCCGCGACGCCCAGCACTGACAACCTTCATCTACTTCTCCTCCTGCTCCACCACCTCCATTACTCCTACTCCTCCATCTCCAACTACCCTTCTACCTCCCTTTCTTCTTATGTTGCTGCTACTACCACTACTACTACTACTCTTAATAGTTATCCTTGTGTCACTATCATAATAACATAATCTCCTCTACCACCTCCATTACTCCTACTCCCTCCACCACCGCCCCTCCACTTCCAACTAAACTTCTACCTCCGCTTTCTCCTGTTGCTGCAACTAGCCGGCCATTACAACAACTCTTAATAGTTATCCTAGTGTCACTATCATAATCACATAATTAATGAACGATAAATAGGAAGGAATGCTGCTAGTAATAGGTGTATAGTAATAAGATTATGTAAGAAAATAAGATGTACGATGTAACCACCGAACCACAGACCGATGTGTGCGAACTACCACCACCAATTCCCCCTCATTCTCCTCCTCCTCCTCATCATCATCCACCACACCCTCCTCCTCCTCATTCACCACACCCTCCTCCTCATCCACCACACCCTCCTCCTCCTCATTCACCACACCCTCCTCCTCATCCACCACACCCTCCTCCTCCTCATCCACCACACCCTCCTCCTCCTCATCCACCACACCCTCCTCCTCCTCATCCACCACACCCTCCTCCTCCTCATCCACCACACCCTCCTCCTCATTCACCACACCCTCCTCCTCCTCTTCCTCTACCACCTCCACATTATCCTACTCTTCCTTAACCATTATTACTCTCTCATATACTATATATATATGTATATATATATATATATATATATATATATATATATATTATACAGGGTGTCCCTAAAGTCTGGACACACATTATTATATTAAGCGTTATTATTATTATAGTCAACATCACCACCATCACCACCTACAACACCACCTTCAACACTACCATCAACACCACCACCATCACCACCATCAACACCACAATCAACACCACCATCAACACCACCATCAACACCACCTTCAACACCATCATCAACACCACCATCACCACCATCAACACCACCATCAACACCCCCTTCAACACCACCATTAACACCACCACCATCATCACCACCACCACCATCACCACCACCATCACCACCACCATCAACACCACCATCATCACCACCACCACCATCACCACCACCATAACCACCACTACGTACCATCACCACAACCACAATCACCACCTCAACCACCATCACCACCACCACCACCACCATCACCACCACCACCACCATCACCACCACCACCACCACCATCAGCACCACCACCGCCATCACCACCACCACCACCACCACAATCACCACCACCACCACCATCTCCATCACCACCACCACCACCATCACCACCACCACCACCACCATCAACACCACCACCGCCATCACCACCACCACCATCACCACCACCACCACAATCACCACCACCACCACCATCTCCATCACCACCACTACCACCATCACCATCACCACCACCACCACCACCTCAACAACAATCATCACCTCAACCACAATCACCACTTCAACCACCACCTCAACCACAATCACCACCTCAACCACCACCACTACCCTCAACCACAATCACCACCTCAACCACCACCACCACCTCAACCACCACCACCACCTCAACCACCATGATTGATGGTCACCATCGGATGGTGGTGGTGAAAATTAAATTGTAGTTGATGAGATTTCCTATGTGTCCGGACTTTAGGGACACCCTGTATATATATATATATACAGAGAGAGAGAGAGAGAGAGAGAGAGAGAGAGAGAGAGAGAGAGAGAGAGAGAGAGAGAGAGAGAGAGAGAGAGAGAGAGAGAGAGAGAGAGAGAGAGAGAGCGAGAGAGAGAGAGAGAGAGAGAGAGAGAGAGAGAGAGAGAGAGAGAGAGTACACTTGCTGTAAGAAAAATAACTTAGTTCCCGTTGAAATTTGGAGAAAGGGAGAGATGAGCGAGTGAGAGAGAACGGGAGAGAGAGAGAGAGAGAGAGAGAGAGAGAGAGAGAGAGAGAGAGAGAGAGAGAGAGAGAGAGAGAGAGAGACATTCCCCCAAGTGACGTAGTCAAGAGTTGCGCGTAGGCCGACCATTCTATATAGACCAAGCCCTGACCGAGGCAGTTCATGAGCGAGCTATATATTCGGCGTGGCCACGTGTGAGCTACATCCCCAGCAGTGTTACCAGATGCACAGAAACGTCTGCGTTGAACTAGACAGTTAATATCCATGCCAGACGTTCCGGTGTATGGGTTATACAGTGTGAAATTAGTAGAACGTTGATAGTTATGGAGCATACGGTTTGCAAATCCCTGGGATGTACCTGGTACGTATGTACGATGTACCGTATTATTCCACAGGGTTGATAATGGCCCATGTTATCTGGCACAACTGCACAGCAGTACCTATCGCTCAACCAACACGGGCAGCATCTACCCGCACACTGGATAGGGGAGAACGTAGGGAACTCAGTACAGTGTGAACAGGTAAACTGCTGGTCGGTGGTCTCTGCCATCCTTCACCACCATCCCTCAAAACTGTTGAGTTGCGTGCTCGAGCACCATAGGTGGCCACTGATAGTGTAGACGACGGACCTTTAAGCTAAGGCTTACAAAAAAAACGCAACAAATTTACGTTGGACCGAAATAATCGAGTTGGGCTGTTAATGCTAAGTATTTATCTAGTTTGTTCTTAAACCCTTCAATCGTATTACTATTAACTACTTATGCTGGAAGACAGTTCCAAATATTAACAACTCTATTAAAGAATAGTGCTTCACTTCATGTGACCAAAATCGTCTACCAAAGATATTGTATCCATTATTACGAGTCATGTTTGTCTGATCAATAATATCAATAGTCATTTATGTTAACATTATAAAAGCCATGGAACGTTTTTAACTTTTTTTAAGTCTCCTCGTGGCCTACGTTTTGACAAATTGAACAAGTTTTAAGTTCCTTCAACCGATCTTTGTATGGCTTGTTTTGCAAGCGAGAAATCATTTTAGTAACTTTTCTGTGTACTCTTTCCAGCTTGTTCATATCTTTTCTATAGTAGGACGACCAGAACTGAACGCAATATTCAAGATGAGAACGCACTATTGCATTGAAAAGTGTAGGAATATCTTTTTCAGATTTTAAAAGTCATTCATATAAAACCCGTTAATTTATTAGCCCTCTTAACAGTTTCTGAACAATGTTTATGGGGCCGTCACACCATAACGTTTTGGGTTAACGTTCTCTAGCGTTTACAAATATTGGGGAAAACGTTGTTAATCGTCCGTGGTCGTTCGAACATCGTTTGTCGCGCGTTGTAGTCGCTAGTAAGTCGTTCTTAATCGTCACTAATCGTCACCAAACGCTGGACAGAAATAAAAAAAATTGTGCATGCACAATTTTTTTTTTCGGGTCAGCGGCCGACGCTTCAGCTCAAGCGCTGGAAAACGTTTGGAGGACGTTACACGAACGTTACAAAATCGTTCAAAACTTTAGCCTATCGTTACGATATCGTTACTATATCGTCAGTTGATTTTTCATAAACGTTCACAATTGTTTGATTTTGCAATAAACGAATGGCTGGCGATGTAATAACGTCCAAGAAACGTCCAATAGATCATAGTGAGCGCACCCCTAGCGATAGTGAACGTTTATTAACGTGCGTCTAACGTCAAAGCAGCGTTCCCTGAACGTTCCCTGAACGTCCATACTTCTGGCTATATAAACGTGTGGTGAAAACAGGGTTCTTCAGTTGATGCTGAGGTACCGACGAGGCCCAGGTTGCTCGTCATCGGACATGGGAGTAGGAGGAGGAGGAGTGGGTGACTTGGCACGGGCTTCTTCTTCTTCTTCATCAGGACTCATCTGTGGAGGAGAGGCCTTCTTTCTGGATTGCCTTGAAGCAGATCTGGCAGGCTTCTTTGCTCTTCCAGGCATAGTTCCAAAGGATATGATGATACAGCACGGTACAGAATATCCAGACAAGTGATGCAGATGACGATTGCCAGCGCCTTTTATAGCTGTGCACGGACGCTGTGCACGGACGCCAGGAACACGCTAGACGAACGCTAGGCAAACATTAGGTGGTCGTTACTCAAGCATTCAGGACGCTACGTGGACGTTTCTCGAACGTTCGCCATGCGTTGGCCAAACGCTAGTAAAAGCTCACTCATTTTAATGATGCTCCGGGGAACGTTCGTAGAACGCTGGTAAACGTTACTGACACGCTACTGACACGCTACTAATTCGTTCCACACCCGCCCGATACCGAGAACACGTTGGAAAACACTAAAAAAATGACTACTTTTAAACGCTAGAGAACGTTAGCCCAAAACGTTATGGTGTGACGACCCCATTATTGGGTTTGAGGTAGTTGCTTACAATAATCCCAAGGCACAGAATACAAGTTTTTTTCTTCGGTAACATTGGAAAGTTCACGTCCGTTCATTGAGTAGTCAATGCGATCGCTTTTACTTCCTATTTGCAAAATTTAAAACTTACCGGTATCTTATTTCATCTGCCATTTATTTCCCCAGCTAATTAAGCGATCAATTTCGGATTGCAATTGTATTTTATTGGCAGTTGTGATTCCTTTATTCGTTATTTAGTACCGTCCGCAAACTTTGATATCTTACAGATGAGACCTCCGTCAATATCGTTTACATAGATTAAGAAAAGCACAAGACCTAGGCAGGCAGGCACAGATCCCTGCGGTACACTGCTTATAACATCTCGCCACCTATAGCTTTTTCATTAATTACGACACGCTGCCCTCTCTCGGAAAGTCAGTCTTCAAACCACTTGAAAATATTTCCAGTTATGCCGTGCGACTTTAATTTTTAAAGCAAACGTTTATGGGGGACTTAGTTGAACGCTTTTTGAAAGTCAAGAGAAATTATATCTACTATTTTCGTTTCGTCAAACGTGCTGTATACGTCATTAAAAAGTGTAGCAAGTTTGTTAGGCAAAAGCGTTTATTACGAAAACCGTGCTGTGAGTTTTGATCAGATTATTTTCTTCTAAGAAATTTACCCCCTTGTCTTGTATTACAATCAATCAATCATTGGGGGCATACGCCGGAAGGCGCGTCGCCTCGCCCACCCTACGACGCCACTCCCGGGGGTCACCATGCGCGAGTCCCCATGCAGGCTCCTTTCCCATACCAAGCAGCTCTCGACACGAAACATCAACTTGCCCCAGCTACGAGCCTTGTGGGCGCCCCCTTGGCCTCCTCCACGCCGGATTGTCTTTTACAGATACAACCCGATGGGAAGGATCGGTTTCAGGGTAGCGTGCCACATGCCCATATAGCCGAAGTTGGCGCTGACGGACTATGCAGGTAATAGGCCTCGATTCAGTCTCACGGTGCAATCGCAGATTTGAGACGTAATCATCCCAGCGATACCCCATGATTCTGCGAAGACACATATTACCAAAGGCATCGATTCGTCTCTTCAAGTCGCTATTTAGTGTCTATGTCTCACAACCATAGAGTAAGACAGGGATCACAAGCGACTTGAAGATCCGGATCTTTGTCCTCCTGCACAGGTACCGACAATGCCAAATACTCCTGCTGAGCGAGTCCATAATACCGTGGGCTATGCCAATCCGCTTTAAGACTTCTTGACGTGACCCGCCGTAATTATGAACTGCGCTACCAAGGTATGTAAAACTTTCCAAGATCTCAATGTCCTCGCCGCACGCATGAACAGACTGTACTGTTTCATCTATTAAGACTCCAAACACCTGGACCTTGGTCTTAAGCCAGGAGACCTCAAGTCCCAAAGGTTTCGCCTCCTCATGCAGCGCCTCGAGAGCCATCACCAGGACCTCCAGCGACTCAGTAAAGATTACTGCATCATCGGCAAAAACAAGAGCAGTGATCTTGGTGTTGCCGAGGGATGCTCCACAATCACTTTGATCTACAACTTTGCCCAATACCCAGTCCATACAAGTGTTGAAAAGTGATGGGGCAAGGACGCACCGTTTCCTCACTCATGTATTAACAGGAAAAAAGCTGGATACACCTGCCCCACACTTCACAGCACTCTCAGTCCCAGAATACAGACCAGACTTGTATTACAGTTTCTATTAATTTACAGACTACGGATGGGAGGGTGATCGGTCTGTAGCTGCTTGGTTGTGTCAAATCACGTTTCTTCTGTATTGGAGCAGAATTTTACAATTTTATAATCGTAAGTATTTAGGGATTTGCTAAAAAGTATTGAAAGAGGTTTACAAATTTGATACTTCGCTTCTATTAAAACTCGCGGTGCAATACAGTCCGGTCCGGGGAATTTGTTAACTTTGATGAGTTTATTCATTGCTTTAATGACTTTGTCGTCAAGTAATTCGTAATTGCTCAATGAAATTAGAACGTTACTTTGATCGCAACCTATTAATCCTATTCAATTTATGTCTTCAACTGTAACAACAGAAGCAAAGTAATCATTTAATACTACAGCCATTTCGATCATTATTAGTATGTTTACCGTTTTCGAGGCAAAGTCGACGTATGTTCGCTGTGATAGCTTTCTTCTTACGGACGTAACTGAAAAATTCTTTGGGATTCAATTTACTGACACAATTTCAATATACATATAAAGATCTTTCTGACTTATCTTTATCAATTTTTCCGTATCGCGTCGTAGTCTTTCGGACTCTATTTTAATAATATTCTTAATCTAATTAATTAATTAAAACTTAATTTGTTTTTCAAATTTAATTGACTTAATTCATTAATTTAATGTATTTACGGTAGGCCTGTTTTTTTCTGTAAAAGACCACATTCAATTTGGCTGTTCCACCACTTGGGTAAATTTCTATTATTACTTGAACGTCTTTTACCGACTGGAAAACAAGATTTTACAGTATTAGTTAAGATATTGGTATAATTCATATCCCTGTCATCTCCGTGGTGTAGTGCCAAGCGCGCTGCGAATCCGCGGGCCCTGCCTGGTTCGAATCCTGGCTAGGACAGTCGACGGCCAGCTTACGCAACTGTTCATCATTCCTTTCGGGTTTGGTCGATAAATGGGTACCTGGGGAAACTTCAGGAAGGTAACTGTGGTAACACGGATGTCACACTAGCCCTGTGTCCCGGGATAGTGAATTGTCACCCACCACAAGCTAAAGAGCTAATGCGACGGAGATGAGCACCGAGCCCAAGCACAGCATAGCATATGCCCCCATCTTAACCTTTATATATCCCATGATTCGTTTATATCCGCTTCATTTGATAATACGTTCCAATCTGTTTCTGATCAAATCGACCTAAGTCTTTCAAAGTTACTTTGTCTACACAGGAAATTTTATTCATCGCTAATGCTTTCCCTATACACTTCGAGATTCATATTAAAGGATACGATTTTATGGTCGCTAGTGCCACTTTTACGGCCAATAGTCACATTCTTTACTAACTCGGCATTTGTCAAAAAGACAAGGTAGGATAATGTTGTCACCTCTTATGGGTTAGTGAACATGCCGAGTTAAGGAATTTTCCACTAAATCGCTTTAGAAGTAGTGACTCGAGTGAGAGTTTAGTGGAAATCCCCAAGAAGTAACGGCTAGGTTAAAATCACCAAAGATAACGTTATCGAACGCTTTACTCATTAGCTGGTCGTATAGCTTGCTATCAGCGTTGATATTGTGAATTAGAAGTCTATAAATAAGTCCGATTATAATTTTTTTCGAACGGATCTTTACCTGCAAAAAAAGAATCCACATTATCAGTTCTCTCGAATTCTATGACTGTAGGATGAAGACTGGCTTTTACGTATAGTAATAAACCTCCGCCTGTTTTATTCGTCTTTCACAACTAAACATTAAGAAACCAGGCAAATTATATTCAGCCATAAAGTCTCTATTTGTAGTGTTCAGCCAAGATTCTGATACGCCAATAGAATAATAATCGTCGGTCGCAATAAAGGCTTCAAGGTCTGAAAATTTCTTTTGAATACTGTGCGCATTGAATATATAGCTTTTACGATATCCCGTACCGAGTTCGCATCGTAAGGGCGGTCATTTACGTCGGCGAGGGTATTCGAGTTCGTTGGCCGTTTTTTAGCCTGAAACTAGTAACTTTCGTGCTTTCTGCCAAACCGAGCTAACCCAGCCCCACTAAGGTGTGAATAATCTTCCTTGAATAGGACTAGGAAGATAAAAGATAAAGGAGAACGAAAAGGAGGAAGCCAGGGAATAAAATAGGCGGATAAATAGGAGAGGAGGAGGAGGACAAAGAGGAGGAGGAGGACAAGGAGGAGGAGGAGGAGGACAAGGAGGAGGAGGAGGATAAGGAGGAGGAGGAGGAAGAGGAGAGAGGAGTTACATTACTATGCTTGACTGGAGTGCCACTGAAATTGAGACTTGCTGTATCTGATCATATATGTATGAATATATATATATATATATATATATATATAAATATATATATATATATATATATATATATATATATATATATATATATATATATATATATATATATATATATATATATATTCATACATATATGATCAGATACAGCAAGTCTCAATTATATATATATACTAGCCGCAAAGCCGCCCTCCAGGCGGCCTTTTTGGCTAGCTCCTGCGGAGGGCTATTGGTGGGCCTTCAGCCCACCACCTGTGTTTGGTGGGCCTTCGGCCCACCAAACAGACTCTCCAGATAGCCCCTTCTAACTTTCCTGAAATCATGGATGTAGAAATGTATGTATTAACACCAACCCATTCGCATCACCCCCAACCCAGTCACTCACCCATTACCCATCACCCCTCACCCATTCACTCACCCATTACCCATCACCCCCCACCCATTCACTCACCCATTACCCATCACCACACACCCATTCACTCACCCATTACCCATCACCCCCCATCTATTCCCTCACCCATCACCCATCACCCCCCACCCATTCACTCACCCATCACCCCACACCCATTACCCATCAACCCACCCATTCACTCACCCAATACCCATCACCCTACATCAAGGTTTCCATAATTCTCGCAACCCACTTTTTTTTCACAATTATCGCTAATAGGCTGCTGAAAAAAAGAGAAAAAAAAGTGATCGGATCATCTCATAAGTGGGCTTAAAACCTTCCCGTGGTCAACCTGGTTCCAAAAATGTGGTATATGATGGGATTCCGCCACGGGGGGCGGAACCTATACCACACACACACACACACACACACACACAGACACACACACACACACACTTTCGCTTATATTATTAAATATATATATATATATATATATATATATATATATATATATATATATATATATATATATATATATATATATATATATATATATATATATATATATATTGCAGACGTATCGGATGTCAGAATTCAAAGATCTGCGGATGCGGATGTATATGCTTATTCATACTCACATATTTTGCGGATGCGGATATCAGTTAAAAAAAACAGCAGATGCATATGCAGATGCGGGTGTCAGATTATGACATCCTCACGGATGCGGATGCGGTGGCTTACAGGATATTGGTATAAAACACCAAAGGGCAGCTGCTATTGTTACACAATAGTGCATAATACTATGCATGCATACACAAATTGTTAATTTTGTCGAGGTTGATCGGAGTCAACTTTTAAAAAAAAAGTGTGTTTGTTGTGTGATAGTTTTTTTTGGTCAAATTTCTCTCTCTGCGGCACACCATTTTTTTTTTTTTTTTTAGTGAATCTGTTCCATCTCTGTTTGAGGCGGGAGGAATGTTCAGTTCACTCTACAGACAAAAGTCGTGTAATGATGAATAGTATAGCTAATAAAGCCGACCGATAATCAGGACAAGAAATAGTAGGCTACATAGTCACGATCTAAAATTCTGTCACTCTTCCTGTCCTTCCGTATAACTTTTGACACATTGTTATGTACAATTGAAAGAAATCAATGCAAGATAGAATATTTTAGTAGATAACTAAGTAAACATGCATCCATTCTCTTCAACTTTGCAAGCTCTGTAATGTATTGTAGCATATCCGCAACATCCTCATTGCGTGTGGTGCGGATGTGGGTCCAGATGCGGGTATATAATTCATCGCAAATATATATGGGGATGCAGATGCGGATGTTAAATTTATCACAAGCGTGGATGCGGATGCGCATGTTAAAAGCTATAAGGATGTTCGACTTCCGCGGATGCGGAAGTCGATGTTCCGCAGATTCGGATGCGGATACAGATATTCGATACATCTCAAATATATATACATATATATATATATATATATATATTAATATATATATATATATATATATATATATATACATATATGTGTGTGTGTGTGTGTGTGTGTGTGTGTGTATTCATCTAGTTGTATTTTACAGGGCCAGAGCAATGCTCGTGTGGCCCCGTCTCCATATCAACATTTTTATCATTCATCCTTGAATCCTTAGTGCTTTGTGTTGGCCGAAGCCAGCACCCCGGAGAGCAGATCACAAACCCCGGCTAACACCCGGTACCCATTCACTGCTGGGTGGACAGGGGCTCGGGTTGTAAGGAAACAACCCATCTGTTTCCGCTCCGCCCGGGGATCGAACCCGGGACTTCTCGGTTGTGAACCGAGCGTGCTATCCCTTACACTACGGAGTACCCCAGTACTCCGGGGTGTGTGTGTGTGTGTGTGTGTGTGTGTGTGTGTGTGTGTGTGTGTGTGTCAGAGGTGGGCACCGCAAACGAAAATCCACGTCCGCAAACGCAAATCCGCAAACCCCAATTTTTACGTTCCGCAACCGCAAGTCCGCAAATTTCTTGAAGTTCACACTTCCGCAACCGCAGCAAGTCCGCAAATCCGCAAACCAATTATGTGATATTTTCTCTGCATATAGCGCAAAAATAGAGGTAAAACACTAATTGGTAGTAAATTTATATATTATTTACTAAATCACTTGCGGTAATAATCATTGACATATATATTAGTATTTTTCTTATACTTACCCCTCAGCGCACCAAAGATGTTATAGCTCACATTTTACCTTCCCCTCATTGTGATCACTCACTCAATACATCAACTTAAGTGCACACTAAGAGTTAATAATTAGTATAAGTACACTACACTCCAAATTATATTTCATTGATATGATATCAGGCCCTGAACCTCAGACACTTCATTCAGAGTCCTCTGGTGACAATTCCATATAGAGCAGGTCTATGTTACCCTTCATGAAGACCAATCTCTTAAAATTATCAGAGGTCAGACTCGTTCTCTTGGCCTTCATGATCTCCGCCCCCTGGCCCTGGGAGAACAGTCTTTCCACAGCTGCAGAGCTGGGTATGGCCGTGTTGTACTTAACAAACACATCTACCCAGGCGGCACGAAAAAGGGCGGGAAACATGACCTGCTCCAGCAAATTGTTCCTCTGCTTTTCTGAACACCAACTCTCAACCTCTTGCCCCATCTTGTTGGAGAGGCGGGTAGAGTTGGTGCTCTATGTAGCTGTGGGTGACTGTAAACAAATAACACTGTCACCAGCACACGTAGCATATACTTACACGCCTCTGTGTATGCTCGCTGTGTCTGTATCACTGGTTTATGACCTTCTGATCACCCTCTCCTTGCTCATGATATGTACTTAGTATATGCGGAAATGTATTATGAAGATGATAGTTGGGTCAGTTTTTCTAAACATCCTGTGGTTATTTCATAATCTCGGGATAGGATCATACGATAATAGAAGACATGACTGAGTCGGCGAGGAACATGTGATGTCACAGATCAGCTCGCCACCGCCAAATCATGTTTTTAGTATCTACTGACCTTGGGTCTCACTTAACAAAGTTTACAGTAACATCTGAAATATTTTAATGATATGACTACATCACACAGATAATGTTTATATGTATTACAACCAAATATGTAAAAATATATATATACTTGCAAAGCACGGCAAGAATAAGGGCTAGGAGCTCGCATACTTCCTCTCAGAATGATCGCTGATAACAGCGGCCTTGGTTGACTTGACTGGATATTGGTGGGCAAGCGTTTCCTGGACGGTGCGCGTAGCCGCGCAGGAATCGTGTTCAAATTTGCGAGTTTGCGGACATATTTGCGCTTCCGGAAGTGCTTCCACAAACGCAAATCCGCAAACATTTACACTTCCGCAAATCCGCAAACGAATTCGAACTTCCGTGTGTGTATGTGTGTGTGTGTGTGTGCGTGTGTATGTGTGTGTGTCTCTGTGTGTGTGTGTGTGTGTGTGTGTGTGTGTGTGTGTGTGTGTGTGTGTGTGTGTGTGTGTGTGTGTTTGTGTGTGGATGTATATATGTCATATAGAAAGGTCGATCAAGTGGTAGATAGATAGATAGATGTCAGTGTTACGCTATATATTGCTCAATGGGTTCCTTTACATTGTTCCCAATATTCCTCGTTCTGCAGATCATTGCTGATGCTGTTCTGTTGCTGTTCTGCATCACATTGCACAGGAACAACTGAAATATATTTTTCACCATATATCACTGGTATGTACATAATGACTTGCACGCAGTACATCTTTGGATACACAAAGTCTGGGGAGCAGCATCACCGCCACAGCTGTCTGCGCGAGAAAATTGCTACTCATCTCATTTCATAACCAAGCAATATCATGATTTGAGAAAAAAATATATTGTAATTTTACAGAGTCATTCTTATGATTGTGATAGTCCATCATAATGCACGACGGAACGCGGCTGATGAGAAGGCGTGCGTTGTATCGAGGGGCCTGTCTTCCTAGCATCAGCCCTGTTGATATGACCCTAGTCCCTATTTGCATACTGAATTAGAGAATGAAGTGCCGTTTGCATCATAATTACTTATCTCATATTCCTTGATAATTGATAAGATAACGCCTCCCCCTTTTGTCCCATCAGTGCTCTAGTTTGACTTCGCTCCTGCAACACCGTCAGAACGTTTCTTGGGGGTTTTCTTGGCACAGTATGTGTCATATGTCCGTGGCGGAGTGAGTGGTCCAGTGATGAGAGTCGTGTGTAGTGGACCTGCTAGTGGCAAAGTATACATGTTGAGCGAGGATCAGATTACGCCACTTACACTGTAACCATTGAACTGGGTGTTTTCATCGTGGGCAAGCTGCTCGTGTAGTAATTATGTGTATTGCTTTGTCCCCACGATGTGCAAAAAGGACAGTGTGGGTGTACTTGTTTCCTGACGACGCATCTGACTCTTCCTCGTACACAATGCTGTGATGCAGCTATATTTTGCAGTTGAGTGAGTGGTGGAACGTGCTATCCGTCTACGTAATCTTACCCTTGACGACGCAAACACTCCATCCCCTTCTTCTGTATGGCGAGAAAACATAACGTAAACACATGACCTAAACAAATGCCATGCCCAGCACATAAAGGAGAAAAGTTTTCCATGCCTTATACTTTACAATCAATTTCGCAAGGGTCACATCAATAAAATCAAAAACATCTCGAGGAAGATACAAATCAAACATTTGTCATGAATTTGTCCTCAAAAACAATGATCTTGCCT
>JACEEZ010019692.1:145304-167804 GCA_016584305.1 Chionoecetes opilio
AACCACCTTCCTCACCTTGCCACGAATTCCGAATTTAGTGACTATATCCTCATATGCTGTAGCAATGTTCACAGCTGTGTGTCGTTCTACAAACTGATCGCAAGCAATGACACGCGATTTTAGCTCCCATGATGAGTTGATGAAGTGTACAGTGACAGCAAGAAACGATATCATTTTCCGATTCGTCCAGAGGTCCAATGTCAGGTAAATAAGACTGAGGTTTTCAAATTCTGTCATCAATTGCGACTTAATGTCTTTCGCTCTCTGCAGAAGTAAACTGCTTCTAAGTGTGGTTCTGCTTGGAAACACGAAGCGTGGTTCTGCTTCGTGTAGAAGAGCTCTAAAAGTCTTCCTTTCCACAATACTCAAAGGCAGTTGGTCACATGCAATGGAGTCTAAGAGTTTCTTTACCATAGCCCGTTGTTTGATGTGATTAGTGTTAAATTTGTTCTCTTGTGGATGCTTGGTTTTGAAGAACGAGGTCATTTTGTTCTGTGAATGTGATCCACAGCTCTCACGCTTCTTCTTTTCCTCTGCTGCTCTCAATGTCTCATATTCAGCATACTGAACTTTGTGAACTCTTCTGAGGTGGATAACTAGGTTAGATGTTGCCTTAGTTGATGCCGAATACGACTTTTTGCACTGCAAACAGTCCGCTATAAGATTCATGTCAGTAGACTTGACATTGACAGAATAAAACTTTGCCAGTGTAGCTGATAGTTGAGGCAATTGTACGTCCTCCCAGGCCTCCTCATCCCCGATTGAAGGGCCATCTGGTGTATCAATGTCTTTGTTATCCATCTGCAAAGAGAAAAAATGAGAAGTGAGAATCAATTTAATTTCACTTAGTTCTTCTTCTTCTTCTTTTTCTTCTTCTTACTATTATTATTATTATTTCATTATTATTATTATTATTATTATTATTATTAAGGTGTTATACACCAGTGAGTTTTAATGTTGATATTTTTTTTATATGAAGATAAGTGGAGCTTTACTATATTCATTGACTAAAAGATGGTTTTTCAACCTTTTTCACCCACGTACCCTTTGAACATTCTTAGCGTTATCCATATACCCCCTCCTTCCCCTTTGTGATTATAATAATATTAATATAAAAAAAAAAAAAACATTCAGTTACGTATATTTGTAGGTAGTGAAAAATAGCATAAAACAACATAATTTCACTCCACACATCACTACACCAGACCCTACCATGCATCACACCAAAGTATAAAACAACATAATTTCACTCCACACATCACTACACCCTACTCCCACACACACTTGGAAGTGCGTGCCCCCTGATAAACAAAGATTTTTTTTCTCTCTATCGCAGGAATAGATGTAGTGCCTAATGATAATGTTCTGCTTTATAATTACCTTATTTAAAGTAAGTAATTGTGAAATATTTTTTCCCTACGGCGGTGGCTGGGGTCAAAGTCAAGAAACACCTCCAACATACCTAGGTTCCGTGTCATTAGTTAGACTCATTACTGACTGAGCCACCATAACAATTACAATTTGCTACAGGGTTCAGTCAGCGTGGTCTCATAATAGAGCCTGACGGCAGTACATTAGCATATTCCTTTTCCAAACACCATGTACAGTAAGTGTGAAAAAAAAAAAACCTAATTCCATGCAGAAAATACTTTATGGTAAAAAATCATTAATTAATAAATGAATAAAAAATCTGTGTGGGCGGCAGTAATTGAAAATTAGAATTGGAAAGAGAATGAACACACACACACAAACAACTTACCTCTAGTATGGCACAATTGAGGTATTGTAGGTCATCCTCCCTCTTCGCTACAGCTTCAGCTTGTCAGTGCTGTCAATAAACTGAAAGTACATTACTCGCGCCACCAGCGACAGCAAGTGTGACTGGAAGTGGGACAGGAATGGTACTCGTACGCGACGTGTACGTGACCCGTCATAGTTTCGTAAATCATGGTTGTTGTTATCTCTCTCTCTCTCTCTCTCTCTCTCTCTCTCTCTCTCTCTCTCTCTCTCTCTCTTCTCTCTCTCTCTCTCTCTCTCTCTCTCCTCTCTCTCTCTCTCTCTCTCTTCTCTCTCTCTCTCTTCTCTCTCTCTCTCTCTCTCTCTCTCTCTCTCTGTGTGTGTGTGTGTGTGTGTGTGTTGTGTGTGTGTCAAATGATTTTGACTCGAAATATCAAATATAAATACAAATACAAAATACTTTTTTTCTGGGTGCCATGATACAAATACAAATACAAAATACTTTTTTATCTGGATGCTAAAATACAAATACAAATACAAATACATTAAAATTGTATTTAAATACAGTTCAAATACAAATACAATTGTATTTGATCCACCCCTGGTGTGTGTGTGCTTAGGGTCGATAATCTAATATACTCCACGCACG
This sequence comes from Chionoecetes opilio, assembly GCA_016584305.1. Classification (NCBI taxonomy): domain Eukaryota; kingdom Metazoa; phylum Arthropoda; class Malacostraca; order Decapoda; family Majidae; genus Chionoecetes; species Chionoecetes opilio. Next base: position 147,691 of record JACEEZ010019692.1, read on the forward strand.
GCCAATTCCACGTCAGCCTGTCAAGGGTTGGCTGTGCTGATGCCGTCGAAGTGCTGGCGCCTCGTGGAATCACACGAAACGTGGTCTACTCCGAGGCACTTTGTCCAGTGACCAACGACAGCAACACGATTTGAGTTTGCAGTCCCATTGTGGTCTAATATATACTCAGAGCTGGACACTAAATACATTGAATGTATTTAAATACTAAATACTAAATACATGGGAGAAATGTATTTAAATACTAAATACTAAATACATGGGAGAAATGTATTTAAATACTAAATACTAAATACATTTTACGAATGTATTTAAATACTAAATACTAAATACATCAATTGTATTTGAATACATTTGTAAATACATTTTAAATACACACAAATTTTAACATGTCCGAAAAAAAATTATTTCCTTAGGATTTCCTTAGATTTTGGCTTTCCTAAGAAATTTCCTTCTCAGGCCTAAATTTCCTTGAAATCAGGAAATTTCCTTGCCAGTGGAAACACTGGTTCACTGTAACATCAGGGTTGCCAGATAGTTGGGCGGGTTTTTGGCCAAATGAACTGATAAATAAATATTAAAATTTTATATTAAATGTATTTAAATACAATGTATTTAAATACTTATAAAAGTATTTAAATACTGTATTTATATACATCACAACCAATGTATTTATAAATACATTTATAAATACAGAAATGTATTTAAATACGTATTTAAATACAATTGTATTTAAATACTGCCCAGCTCTGTATATACTACTACTATAAATATCAATACATGGGTCCGAAGGGCCCACAAGCACTTGTCTAATATACTATAGGAGTAGCCGTGTGTCTGTCTGTTTTGGGTAGCCGAAACTGTAAATTCAATTTTGATGAGAGTAAGCTAAAAAAATCGCAAATAAATCGTAGGTGGTAAACGGCTTGGTTCCATGTCGATTGAATCATTTTGAAGGGGGGTTTTGGGCTAAAAACACTTTTCAGAGATTAAATTACAGGAATGAACTCTGCCGTAACGTCTTGCCGTATTTCACGAATTCCGTAGACTCATGGACTTACCGTTTGTGTGCGTGTGTGAGTGTGTGTGTGTGTGTGCGTGTGTGTGTGTGTGTGTGTGTGTGTGTGTGTGTGTGTGTGTGTGTGTGTGTGTGTGTGTGTGTGTGTGTGTGTGTGTGTGTGTGTGTGTGTGTGTGTGTGTGTGTGCGCTTGCAGGACAGGCGTGGGGCTGGGGTGAGACAGGTGTGGGCTGGGGTGAGGCAGGCGTGGGGCTGGGGTGAGACAAGCGTGGGGCTGGGGTGAGGCAGGCTACGGTGGTGGTAGTGGTCTACCCCGAGGCACGTTGACCAGTGACCAACGACAGCAACAACACGATTGGAGTTTGCACTCACATTGTTGTTTAAAATATACTACTACAAACATCAATACATGGGTCCGAAGGGCCCACAAGCACTTGTAGAAACTCTATTTTCTTCTTTGATTTTTCTACGGGATGAAAAGTGCGTTGGCGGAATTTTCTATATTTTTTTCCCATCATTGCCATCCTTTTACCACATCCTCTCCAACCACTGTCGTTACACCCAATATTCAAACATCTACCTCCCTCCCATTGCTCTAGGGATCGCCCATACCTCGTCACCCCGAGACCACGAACCTCGCCTCTGAATAGATGCGAATAAAATCACGAATAAGTACAACCGATGCACGCCTAATGAGGTGCTTACAAATTAAACAGGTTGATAACTGCGTCAATTGAAATGCCTTTTATGAGAGTGTTACTGTTTCCATTTCCTCGCCAGGATGGAGATGCTTTGAATTGCCTCCTACATATCTATTTTGATGGCTAGCTCTCTGCTCAAGTTGATCATGCGGGCTGCGACCGATAACTTGTATAGGCTACATGAGAGAGAGTACTGTATCAATACCTGATGTAGTTCCGTCAGGACGAGGTCTGTCACACGCTCTATCTTAATAATTAAAGTGACATTTCCTGAAATTGATTTATCCAAAAAAAAACATGCTTCAAAAATATTGGAATGTCCTTGTATACAAGTGTGGGCCAAGACTAGTAAAGAAAAACAAGACGCTGTTACCAGTCTCGCAGGGCAGTGGAGGGCAAAAAACGACTTACAGAACATAATTGAATGATACGCACTATATGCCCAATGCCCATGTTTCAATAGATAAGTGTGTGTGACCAGGTGTGTCAGCCAGGGTGACGTGACGGGCAAAGAGGAAAGGGATCAGAGGAACATGGGAAAGGGGGGGAAGGAGGGAGGGGAAAAGAGTTACTGAGAAAGAAAGACGCAGGGATAAAGGAAGCATTTCAAGCCGTCACTGTGTTAAGGGACCGTCTTATCACTATGACCTCGAGATTTGCCGCCGAAACACGTGACACCAATGCCATCAACATCCACGTCAGATAAAGTCTGTCTTTTTTCATGCATCTCAAAGGTATCGATTAGCCTATTCCAGATAGCATCAACGTAGATATTGGCTTTGTTACTTGTCCTATATTTTCTGGAGGTTCTGTATCACAGAGATGGAAGGTGGTGGTGGTGGTGCTATCGACGAAGCATCCAAATCACGTAGGCGAATGATATTTCTTTGAAAGCCAGTGCGACCTCCCGTCCATGACAAAACCACAACAAAAGGATGTTTACTACTGTGTGTGTGTGTGTGTGTGTCACTGTGTGTGTGTGTGTGTGTGTGTGTGTGTGTGTGTGTGTGTGTGTGTGTGTGTGTGTGTGTGTGTGTGTGTGTGTGTGTGTGTGTGCTCTATATTGCATCACAAGAAGCGATAAACATACCATACCAGACTAAAAAAAACTGTGGTTCTAACATGAATTAATGAATCCCTTTTGTTTGAAAGCCCCCACGTTCACGTGGATTCTTTCCACGTGCCATTAGGGGTGGCCCTTTAAGCACCTTAGCAGACTAATAGGGCACAGAGATACAAAATAAGATTTTTTATTCATTACACACAGACTCAAGTCATGCTCTTTACAATAACAAATTATTAGTGCTCCCGTCCACCTTACGACTGCAGGAGTATACAAGCATATCCTCCCTCCCACCAATTCACTGGAACACGATATCTCTTGATTTTCCGCCTTCTATCACTCCGATACCTTTAAGGGGAGCATCCTGGCGCCTGGGGAGCTACATCAACCTTAACATTCAGGATTTTATTTTTTTATTTTATCTACGAATCGGCAATTACTAGGTTTCTAGTTATGTCTTTATTTCATTTATCATTGTTGTTGGCAATTTTTAGCTAGTCTATATTTGGTGTAAAAAGAAGAAAATGTTAGCTTTCTTTTTTGCAAGAAGATCTCTCAGCACGTCATAGGATAACAAACAAAAAAACATACAGACAGACAAATAAATAGGCAGACAAGACAGACATACTGAAAGGGAAAGAAAAACATGCACAATAAAGAAATAAGGGAAAAGGAGAAAGAAACATAGGAAAGGGAAAAAAAACTATATGTATACAAATAGACAAGTAAATAGGAAGATAAGGCGACACAAGATTTGGAAACAAGTCTTCACGCCTCGCCCACACTTGACAAACGTGACGCAACTCTTCACTGCGGGAGTGTGGCTGTGCTATTTAATACCTGGGATTCCGATGATCGGCTGATGTGGCGCCAGAAGTGACTGTTACCAAAGACACTCTACAACCACGTTGTAGAGTGTCTTTGCTGTTACTCTAATACTAATTTTGTTATTTTCTTTATTCGGGCACTCGAAATCGCATAGCACACTAGCCATCTTTTCCCAATTTTTCCACCCAGACTGGAGTCGGTGATTGACCCTATATGCTTGTAGCTACTATTTCACGAAAAATATGGTTGTCCTTCAAAAATGCTGCATATAATTTTTTTTTTTCAATAGGAATGTCATATCAAAAAAGAAAAAGATTATCGGAAGTTTGCCCATTTTATGAAGGATTGATACTATTTGTTAATGTACATATGTGCAACTCTTGTTTACATCTCCCTAGAGATACCTTTATACTGCATCAGATACTATTCATTAGCGCATAGATGTAGCTTGGTGGGTTAAATTGTTATTACAATTTAAGGGAGCAATGTAACTATGACTTATAGTATAATATCTATGTTACTTATCCTTACTTCATAGATTTTAATCACATGACATTATACATAACGAAAAGGTAAAAGGAAAAATACACTGACATATCCATTGTAATAAGAAAGTTAGAAAAATCCCATTCTGTTTTGAATACGTTTAAATTGAGCGCCGATGCTCTTTTGTTTTGGAAGCAAGTTTTGGTGTTTGTTTTTTGGTGTTGGTGTCGCGTCCACAGAGATTTGAAGTAAGAATAAGTAACATAAATATCAAAGCATAATTCACAGTTACATGGCACCCTTAAATTTTGATTACAATATTATTTACCCTACAAGCCTATGTGCTAATGAATAGTATTTGACTATTCCTAGTCTCTCGTCGTGAACACACAGACACACACTCGCACACACACACACACACACACACACACACACACACACACACACACACACACACACACACACACACACACACACACACGAAATATTGCTGGCCTCTTTTTTTTTGCGCAAGGAGGTCCCAGCATTCAACCTTTTCGATTTTTACCCATTCTCGGTTAGATCAAGACATGAATTTTCGTTTCTTCCTTGTTAGACCACACTGATATAACTGATAGAAACAATAGTGTTATTAAATCTGCATCCTTGCAGCATTTAAGAATTAATAATTAAAATTTATTATATTCACTTCATATATTTGGTTGGTTGGTTTGGTTAGTCATTTCTTCATCACCGTTTAGCAGCTATTATTTGGAGAGCTATGTATGACTTATTTTCTATATATTCCAGGGAATTTCTAAATGATATTTGTTTTTCTTACTTTTCGTGTCTCGTATTCTGGTGCATCTTATTTAGTAAGGGTCACAATTCAAACTCACAAATAAGCCATAAAACCACCTCAAAGAGCGCCATAATGTTAACTACCCACGCCTAGGCTCCGCCTTGTACATTCTACGTACTGTGACCTATAATTAAGTCACTGTATCACAAAGTATTAGTATAAGACCAGCGATGACGTATGGTACTGAGACGTGGCCTATGAAGAAGGCACAATAACAGAAGATGGGTGTTGCGGAGGTGAGGATGTTGAGATGGATGCTTGGAGTGACGAGGATGCATAGAGTGAGGAATGACAATGAGAGGGACAGTCAAGGTTGCAGCGGTTTCAAGAAAGCTAGATAATATACAGGAGCAAGAAATAAATTCATAAGGGCAGATTAAAAGATGGAATGAACAATATATGGCTAGATGAATTATGTGAATGTGAGCGGTGAAAGATGAAGCAGGCAATAATAAGGAAGAGGTGGAAAGATTACAAGGGTAGGCGATGAGAGACCGAGTTTTGAGTGGGCGAGGTGGACGTACAAGTCATTTGTGAAGACTATTATAGCGAGAACCAGTCTCAATACGGGAAAAGCTGGAGGTAGAGAAGAAGTACAAGTACTTAAAAGAAAACAATGGTTAAAGTTGTTTGGCTAGGTAAAGTTATTGAAAAATTTCTCGACTGAAGCAGCCTATTATATTATTGGTGGTGACGACAAAGGTTGATCGGCGGACGACACTCCATCCTTTGTTTTGGTGTGCTTCGGGAAACAATGTTCCCATCTCCAGGCTATTAAAAAAAAGATCAAATGAATGCAATAAAGTTGTCTTACCTCTATGGCTGATCAGCTGTGTGTATGTGTCTGTTAAGATTGCCACAACGGAGGATATGCGACTTAAGCCTGGTTCACACTTCACGTATTTGCTACGTCCGTCTTGTTATCGTGACGTCACCGTGACGTCACGATGACGTTACCTCGTCTCATTGGTCGATCACTCCCGCTCGCTCATATCAGAAAACATTGCAGTATAAAACCTCCTTGCTTTCCTTACTTCCTCCCTTTTGTACCCCATGACACACCTATTACTCCCTTCACTATATCCCCCTTCACTCCCTGGCCTATTTATATAGCGCTACAATCCCCTGACAACAGTCTATTGCAAAGGTTACAAGTGGAATCTGTTTAGCGGGGTCCACAAGTGTTTCCACATATCGCAGTCGTGGCTGTATTTTTCAAGTCATTAATAATTAATACCTATTACACGGCCTGTAGAGTGTGTTGATGGCGTAGCGTGATGCTGTAGGAAGGATGGTATATAGTAGCTACTAGAGGGGCACGTGAGAGGGTTAGAACTAGTTCAACTAGAGAACACGAGAAATAACGCATTAAAATACACAAGAGGTAGTGGTGGTGGTCGAGCTTATCATTCAAGCAGCGGTGCCGCTGTTCCCCCTTCAAGCAGCGGGACACAATATTTTCACATCATGTATGTCTTCCTTTACTAATATTGTCTTCCAGAATCACTGATAATAAATATATTTTAAATCAGACCTTGGAAACAGCATTATTTTGATATTGCAAAACTTAGTTACGTATAATGTTCTATAGATTGTGGCACCACCGCTCCTGCAGCCCGCCAAAAGAATTGGAGGCTCCGAATCTTTTGCCTCCAGACGCACGTCTTTCAAGGTCACACAAGCAGGAAGTGACGTCACGGTGACGTCACGTTGGCAAGACGGACGTAGCAAATACGGGAAGTGTGAACCCCGCATTACTCCCACACAGGCCGATAGCTGACTAAAAACTTAGTCATTGGTTCCTATCCATTCGAAGATTTAAACTTAAAACCCAGTTCAATAAAATATTCATATTACGAAACCAAAGATTAATTAGAACATTTTCTGTTTGATAACAGCTGCAAGAAATCCTTAGATATATGAAATATAATAAAAGCTACAGCCTAGGTACCGTAGCATCAATAAAATTGCCTCGCCACCACATTGTTCTAAACCATGGAGCTATAAGATGTCTTGAACAGCCTAACACATAATTAATTGACGAATTATTACAGTACAAATCTGCATTCTCGTAATACATAGCGACCAGTGGCGTAGCTACTGGGGGGCTTGGAGGGGCACCTGCCCCCCCCCCCTAATGATAATCCTGTGCCCCCCTAGGTGCCCCCCCATTGGCCATGGCTTCCGTATTCTGTATTATTATATAATACCCACTACTGATCTGATCTTAGAATATGCCCTAATACCCTTCAGTATCAGAGTGGCCCCTGAGCTCCGCTTGCCAACCGAGTGCCCCCTTATACTCAGCTGTGCCCCCCCAGGTGCCCCCCATTGATAGATGGGCCTTGATCTAGCTACACCACTGATAGCGACTCAGCTTTTTTTTAAACTAAATATCTGACAAGCTCTTAACAAAATATTGAATCAAAAATGTAATTGTATCAAATGTTGAATTTAGTCCTGTTTGATTAAATGGTTCATTATATATATTACATATTTTGAATTTAGTCCTGTTTGATTAAATGTTTCATTATAATTTTTTTCGAAAATGTTCCGTAACAACAGATAGGCTAGGCTTTTCATTATCAGTAGATCCACCTCTTTTATGTGAGATCCACTTGTACTCAACTATTCGATTACTTTTATTTTCTTCTTTTTTTGGAAGTGAATGGCTTGCCAACCCTCCCTGATTCGTCGGGATTCTCCCGGATTCATGTGTAATCTCCCGCCTCCCGATATGGATTTATAATCTTTAGGAATCTTGGAAAAATATATTCGTATATTCGGTTTTAAGTCAGGGTTCGAACTTCGAACCCTTAAATTTTGATATACAGAAATTTTACTGAATTTCAAGAAATTGTATTTGTGGATCATCAACTGATATTGTCTACTTTTAGTTTTTGTCTTCTCTTCTTCTATTGCCTTATCGTCAACAACGGTAAGCGTCTTGGAGTGGTGAGCTCGATGTCCCGAGTTTGAATCCTGCCGGGGACACAACTCTTTCGGCCATCTTTAACGTGGTCGACAAGAGCCTGGGAGGTGAGCACAAGGTCCCGAGTTCAAGTCCCACCAAGGGGCAACTATAAATCCATCGTCGAGTGGCCGAAGCAACCCGCATGCTGCATTCCTGTTCCGTCGACTGCGACTTCAAGTGCGGTGATGGGACAACAGGTAGCAGAGTGTGCCTTCAAACTGAGGGTAGACCATCATAGAAACGGACCTTAACCTATAAATTCACAGGTGTCACTATAAAAATCCAACCTGCGCCAACCAACTGGCGGAGGGCCAACCATCACGTCCCTCCATACTGATATAATAAATAACCTACTGGCGCTATAGGCTTCAACGTAAAAAGAAAAAAAAAAAAAAAACTCAATAGTCGCCACTGCACTAAAGTCTTCAGGCGCCATATATTACGAATTTTTGCGACTTTTGCGACTAAAGTGTTGCTGACGTCTTCAAAACAAAACACATTCAAATCAAAGCTTCTTTATTTCAATTTTTTTTTTATTTATTCCTTCTTTTTTTTTTTTTAATAGCAAGTAAATTTTTACCCTGATATACAAAGTATATAAACCAGTGATCTCGTCATTTTAGTCACAGAACACTAAAAAGAAACAAGAGAAATCGCAGCTGCACTTAGGATGCATCCCTATTTTGTGGTGTTTGCGTAAGATCACCCGGATTTGTAGTTCAGATAGTTGGTAAGCCTAAAGTGAAGCCATGCCTAACCTGGCAGTCAGAGCAGTGACCCTTATTCAAGCGTAGGTGGTCACGTATTGTTTTTTAACATCCCGTTGTTTTTAGGAATATTTTTTTCTGAAAGGTTTTTAGGAATATTTCAATGATTTCAAAATAGTTTTTCGACAAATCCACTTTTTTCTTTTTCCAGGTGGCCCCTAACTAAAACAAGCAAGGGGAGGGGCCAGTGTGAGGCTTGACCCCCCTGGTTTACGGGATTAGGCATGGTGCTAGGTTATGTTAGAAAATATAGTTATGGATTTAGTGTTTATATTTTATGATTTCTGTTTCGCAAAATTGCTTGTTTAGGATAGGAGACATTTAACAGAGAAAATTATTTTGCCGAAAAACAAATTTCAGATTATTAAAAAGCATATCATAATCTATCAGAAAAATAAAAGATGTCTTATTATTAAAAAAATCTAGCGGGATGCTGAGAAACAAAACTTTACCATCTAATCTTGCATATAAGAATGTTGTCTTATACATTAGGAATAACGTAAGATTATTCAAAATTTATATGAAGGAGATATTCGTGTAGCAATCTCTTCAAAATATTATGAGTGGAAATTGTGGAATGAAAACAACAAAAGAGAAAGCAGAAAAATAACGCTTGTAGATATGTTTGTATTTGAGATGCTCAGCTCTATTCTTCATTATGTTTCGTTTGCTATATTTTCAGCACTGTAATGGCAGATCGGACTGTCCCTCCGATCACCTCCTGCTTTACTACTATACATTGTTTTTGCAGCAATCTGTATTTATCTATGTATTTACCGTGTCATGATCTGCAAGTGTTATTTTTCTGCTTTCTCTTTTCTTGTTTTCATTCCACAATGTCCCCTTTGAAAAATAAATTCGGCCACGGTAGAGGCAAGTGGAGAACAGAGGTTCTTATCAATCGGCATGCACGACCACCCTACCGTGGGAATACTCGTGTAGCCACTTCACCTGCCACGCGCAGGCGCGCCTCCGTCACCGCCGCTACAGCACATAATATTATGACCTCGAGACTGCATGTGTGTCAAGGCCCAGGCGCTGTCACAGCTTCCACCCACACCAAGCTATGCGTGTCTGCTGGAGTGTTTGCTAGATGAAACATTTGATAAGCGCGGCCCTGTGGTAGCGCAAGGTTTGTGATGCGCGTAGCTTATAGGTAAAGATGGGGACATACGCACGCTATGCTACGCGTGGCCTCAGTGATCATCTCCGTCGCTTCAGCCTTTGCGCCTGTGGTGGGTAAGAACCCGTTACCCCGGGTTAGTGTGACATCTAGATTACCACGTTTACCTTTTCCAGGTTTCCCTAGGTACCCATTTATCGACCAACCCCGAAAGGAAGGATAATCTGCTTTTAGGCTGCCGCCGACTGTCTTGACCCGGATTCGAACCAGACCCAGATTCGTAGCTGGACGCGCTAGCCACTACACCACGGAGGCGCTATATATACACTTCTGTAGTAGTTTATGCATACACGTTATTTCATGTATATTTTTCCATCAGTGCTCATGTGCACAGCTACATTGTGCAATGCCTTCGAAGCACAGAAGGTGCCGGTGCAAACATGCGTTGCAATAATACTTTCAGTACTTATGCAGGCCGATATTACTCACCTTGTAAATTTATCTCATAGCAATATACGTAACCGAGCGACAGACTAATACAGCTGTCCGAATTTTGTTGCCACTCAATTTGTTGGATTTATATATTATTTAATTCGGGATGCAAATTAATCACTGTTGTGCTCAAGAGGCCAAGCCTTCGAACGGACTCGCCCATTCTCCTCTTGCAAAGCCGGACCGCAGGAGGGAATGGCAGGGGAGGAAGGCCGTGGCGACAAGGGATTTAAGGAGGCGGCAAGGGAGCGGCCTCCTTTGTGCCCGTGTTTGGAGACGGATTATATTGGTTGCCGCGGAGCAGATCTCTCTATGCCGCAAGCGCAAGAGGAAAGACTTTGTGTACCCAGCCCTCCACATTATGTCCCATCGTCTGAGAGAGCGTGTATGTGTGTGTGTCTGTGTGTGTGTGTGTGTGTGTGTGTGTGTGTGTGTGTGTGTGTGTGTGTGTGTGTGTGTGTGTGTGTGTGTATGTGTGTGTCCTATTATAGTCAATTCCTGTACAATACGTTTGAAACGCTAAAAAGTAAACAAAAATATGTACAACTGCCCCTTGTTTGGTTGCCTCCAACAATAATTTCACCAGTGACTCGCCTGGCTTTCGATAACGAGAGAGAGAGAGAGAGAGAGAGAGAGAGAGAGAGAGAGAGAGAGAGAGAGAGAGAGAGAGAGAGAGAGAGAGAGAGAGAGAGAGAGAGAGAGAGAGAGAGAGAGAGAGAGAGAGAGAGAGAGAGAGAGAGAGAGAGAGAGAGAGAGAATATATATATATATATATATATAATACTCAGTTTTCTACAAGGTGTGATGGGGAAAGGGGGTCTTCTTTCTGCTCTTCGCTTCTTTCTTCTTATCTTCTCTCTTCAATATACTCGTTCTTGCATTTGAGATATTCTGAGGGGGATTCCTGCAGAGGCACGTTACTTACTCTATTTGACAGAGACTTGCATGTGGCCGTATGATGGAACCAGGTGATGCTTCTATGGGGGGTTTCTGTTTCGACCCGACAGATGCTTTACATTGCCCTGGAGGGGAAGCCAGCAACGGAGGTCGTATCGCCAGCAACGACCATCTCTCCGACTACCTAGATACTTCTTTTCCTTACGACGGAAGCTACAAAGCCTCCCTCGGTCGGTCGTAAACGCGTCGGAAGGCGCTGACTGGCTAAGACGAGTAATGACGTCATCAAGCTCATCATCCGTCACCAGCCAATGACAAACTGTTTTTAAAACTTCTCGACCAATCACAAGTCAGCGAGACATATTTCCGAGCAAGAATGGCATGCCAGACTGCCTCTCTCCGCCTTCTGTCCCCGTCATCTCAAACTAATTCTCGTTTTATTCGGAATGCTTGCGTTTTAAGGAGTTTTAATGTATCAGATAGTAAGATATATAAGTAAGGAGCCTGTGTTGCTAGTGTTTTGGTGGTAGAAGGTGTGTATGTGGGTTGAAATAGTGAATATTTGTGATATGGGGAGGCCCCGTGGCAAGAATTTCTCCGTCACTCACTGCCCAGCCAGCACTCACCTCATCATAACATCTTTAAATCTCCCTTATTTAAGGTGACACACGGTGCTACATTGATTTAGATAATGACACGTATATATAACATCTCACCATAATCACTAAGTTGTATAATAACGAGTAATAAGACGTTTAATCCTGCCCAAACCTACCGTGGCGGAGGAGCTGGCGGCTCCAGCCGCCACTCTCAAAAGTTTTGAGTAAAAACCCGCAGTTATCCGCCTCACCTGTGCCTTCCTGAAGAAGACAGTCAGCTCCCACGCCTGTGATAGCACCATAGGATATCACCAGGGATCATAGGATTCCTCAAGGGGTTCTCGCTCCCCCTACTAAATATTACTAAAGACATCTATCTCCCTTGGTGAAGTTGGTGTTGATATCCAACTCACGGGCTTCATCGTGCTGCTGCTGCTGCTGCTGCCGAAGGCCGCGCTGCCAGACGTGGATGAGTCCCTTGCTTGTATTTCATCTCTTTACTCATATATATGAATAATATCCATCCAAATGCAATCATATGTCTACATTCACCTATAAAAAAGATATTTCATAGCATACCAAGCAATAATGAGCATGCCTGGAGACTTCCGACCTCTGCTAAGACCGGTCTTGAGCAGTCGTTGGCCAGTGTGCACGTTTACGACCAAACCTACGACTTTTCCGCGCTGTGGGTTCCGTCGTTGGACTTCCGACCAAAAATAAGTCTTAAAGTGTTTTGTGGCTTTCCTCCCTGGGCCACAGTTACCTTGTTTGAAATCCCGTCAGTGTGTCTTTCCAACAAACATAGGACTCAGGCTGGTAATCATAATTCGGAAATAAGTAATTTCCTTTTTCCTTGCCCCGCGCGGATTCGAACCGTCGCTAACACCAGATTTGCACCCAACTTGGCGCGTTAACCGACCAGGCCAAGAGGTATATACAAATTGGTTTAGTGGTGCCGGTGGTATTTATGTGCTTTACAATGGGTGAAATATAAGGCTCATCAAAGGATCATGTAGTAGTTTCTTTCACACCAAATCATTATGAGGACAAAATCCATACATCGCATTTCTCTGCATCGTTTTCAGATCACATAGTAATCATCATCACAAGTGCAAGTGGGCCCGAAAATTTCAGATTGTAGATGAAAAAGCTGAAGAAAAAAAAGCCATTCGCATCCTCACTTTTTTAAAGATCTATTTTCTTTAGTTTTGTTGTTCATGCTTGCATTGGTGGAAAATTTTAATTAAAATCGGCAATATGAAATGTTGTCTCCCTAGGTGTCTGCTCTACGTGTGTCATCTAGATAGGTGGAGTTAAAAGGCCCTTGATAATAAACAGATTACGTTCCTTCTTATCAAGTTGACAATTACACACTTTTCAACGAGGACTGTCCGGCGATCCCTCCTGAAACTATCATAGTCATAAGTTTAACAGCAGATGGAAAGAAGAAATTATAATAGTAATAATTATAAGAACAAAAATCATAACGTAATAATAATATTGATAATGATAATAATATTGACCATAGTAATATAATAGTTGTAATAATAAAAATAATTATTATAATAGTAACATATTAATAATTATATTAATGATGAAAATAATAGTAACAATGATAATATTTACAATTATAATGATATCTATATTGATAATAATACTAACAATAACGATGATAATAATTATGATAATAATATAATGATAATGATGATAAGAATGAAAATCATTATAATAATAGCAATAATAATAATGATACTAATAATTATAATAATAACAGTAATAGTAAAAATAACAATAAAACATAATAATGTTTATAATATTGATAACAATAATAACAAAAACAATGATGATAATGATAAGAAAAGGAAAAAGAAAAAAAAAATGAATGAGTGAGAAAGAAGCTAACGAAATCCACATACGCATCACAAATGATCAGATACAGAGGTAAGAGTGAGCAGGATCAGGATACTTATACCCTACTTCTCCCAGTCTAGGGGGTGAAAGCTTGATGGATGCTTCGTGCAGGTGATCGGGATGTTGCGACAGAGCCATGATTGTTTAGAGAGGCAGCAACGCACGTGAAGGGAGGCAGCAATATGATTTTTTTTCTTATTAATCTTATTTACGTATATGATTATCTCCGCTGGACGAGCTAGGACCTCATCACCTATTTCGTAGCGATTTATGGAGCTTTTAGAAGACTTGTGCTAGAGTTTGCCATCACATCTGTACTTATCTGAATTATTATATGATTATATGTAAACAGAAAAGTATATTTACACTGTTATTTGATACTGTATGTGTGTGTGTGTGTGTGTGTGTGTGTGTGTGTGTGTGTGTGTGTGTGTGTGTGTGTGTGTGTGTGTGTGTGTGTGTGTGTGTGTGTGTGTGTGTGTGTGTGTGTGTGAAGTATCAATGTACTGTGAAAAATTGCCTTGGGAGAATGCTTGTAGCAGTGAATGAGATATGTGACGTATAAGGTGTGTATGAGAGGATACGAGTAGAGAAGCACTAAAGCAGCGGTTCTTAGCCTGGGAGGCGTGGGTAATTACCTAGGGGGAGCTGAACCAAGAGAGAATAAGGAAGAACTGTCAAGTATTTCATTCTAAGCTGGGTCTTCGTTTTAACAAGAAGCTCGTTCGCGAGGATGAGCGAAGAAAGTCGGTACAGAAAAGAAAGTGTAGGTGAAAAACTCTGCGGCGACGTCTTGCCAGGTTTCACTAACCTTGGTAGACTTTTTTGCAATGTTATCTAATTATTCTGATATAGCTAATATACTATAGGAGTAGCTGTGTATCTGTCTGTCTGTCTGTCTGTCAGTCTGTCTGTCTGTCTGTCTGTTTTGGGTAGCCGAAACTGTAAATTCAATTTTGATGAGAGTAGGCTCAAAAAATCGTAAAAAAAATCGTAGGTGGTAAGCGGCTTGGTCCCATATCGATTGAATCATTTTAAAGGGGGGTTTGGGGCTAAAACACTTTTCAGTGTATTAGATTACAGGAAGAAACTCTGCGGTAACGCTTTGCCGCATTTCACTAACTCTTTAGACTCATAGACTTACCGTTTGTATTTACCACAACTAGGTAAATACAAAGGGTAAGTCCATGAGTCTACGGGGTTAGTGAAATGCGGCAAAGCGTTATTGTAGAGTTTCTTCCTGTATTCGAATATTCTTAAAAGGGTTTTTAGCCGAAACCTCCCTTCAAAATGATTCAATCGATATTAGACCATGCCACTTACCACCTACGATTTATTTGCGATATTTTTAGCCTACTCTCATCAAATTTGAATTTACAGTTTCGTCTACCCAAAACAGGCAGACAGACAGACAGACTGACAGACAGACAGACAGACAGACAGACACACGGCTACTCCTATAGTATATTAGATGATGACGATAATAATAATAAAAATAATAATAATAATAAAAATATAAATAAATATCTCAAAAGGTTCCGCTTTTCCTTTCTCTCTCTCTCTCTCTCTCTCTCTCTCTCTCTCTCTCTCTCTCTCTCTCTCTCTCTCTCTCTCTCTCTCTCTCTCTCTCTCTCTCTCTCTCTCTCTCTCTCTCTCTCTCTCTCTCTCTCTCTCTCTCTCTCTCTCCCCGCCTTTCCCACACTCCTACACTAAAATAACGGAAACTTCATGACGGTTAGTCGCAGCACGGCCCCGACTGGTCGTAGTACGGTCCCGACTGGTCGGCGCCAGGCTCGGACCATTCGGCGACAAGTCCCAGAACGGAGCCGATTTTTTCCATAACATTTTTGAGTCGCAGACCCGCCCCGAGTGTATAGAGCATGCACCACACAGTCGGGACCCCCTCGCGCCCCTTCACGACTCCCACGACCCGACGGCGACTGTCGGGACCTGGCGCTAACCCACATGATGACCGGTGCCGACCACAGCAGCTCATGCAAGCGACTCAGTGACTCAGCAAGTCATGACTGGTCGCCGTCGAGAGTCGTGAAGATGTGAACGGGCTTTTATATGTTGATTTTAATTATTTTGTTTCTCTCTCTCTCTCTCTCTCTCTCTCTCTCTTCTCTCTCTCTCTCTCTCTCTCTCTCTCTCTCTCTCTCTCTCTCTCTCTCTCTCTCTCTCTCTCTCTCTCTCTCTCTCTCTCTCTCTCTCTCTCTCTCTCTCTCTCATCTAATATACTATAGGAGTAGCCGTGTGTCTGTCAGTCTGTCTGTCTGTCTGTCTGTCTGTCTGCCTGTCTGTCTGTTTTGGGTAACCGAAACTGTAAATTAAATTTTAATGAGAGAAGGATATAAAAATCGCAAATAAATCGTAGGTAGTAAGCAGCTTGGTCCCATGTCGATTGAATAATTTTGCAGGGGAGGTTTTGGCTAAAAACACTTTCAGAGTATTAGAATACATGAAGAAAATCTGCGACAACGTTTGCCGCATTTCACTAACTCCGTAGACTCATGGACTTAGCGTTTGTGTGTGTGTGTGAGTGTGTGTGTGTGCATGCATGCATATGGGTGTGTGTGTGTATATGTGTGTGCGTGCGTGCGTGTGTGTATGTGTACGTATGTGTGTGTGTGTGTGCGTGTGTGTGTGTGCTTGCAGGACAGGTGTGGGGCTGGGGTGAGGCAGGCGTGGGGCTGGGGTGAGGCAGGCATGGGGCTGGGGTGAGGCAAGCGTGGGCCAGGGGTGAGACAGGCGTGGGGCTGGGGTGAGGCAGGCGTGGGGCTGGGGTGAGACAGGCGTGGGGCTGGGATGAGGCAGGCTACGGTGGTGGTAGGTGGTCTACCTCGAGGCACTTTGACCAGTGACCAACGACAGCAACAACACGATTGGAGTTTGCACTCACATTGTTGTCTAATATATACTACTACTACAAAGATCAATACATGGGTCCGAAGGGCCCACAAGCACTTGTTATAATTACTATTACCGTTGCTATTATTATAATTATTATCATCATTATCATCGTTTTTACTATTGTTATTATAATTATTGATATTATCATAAATAATAATATCATCACTATTATTATTATTTCATCAAAATTACCATTATTACTATGATCATTGTAAGTATCATTATAATAATTATCATGTTATTAGTGGCAGTAGTATTACTATTATTATCATTATCATTATCATTATCAGGTTTTTTTATTTTTTATTTTTTATTATTATTGTTATTATTATTATACGGCCAGAGCGTTACCTATTTTTGATAAAGCTCTTGCTCGCGTTCTCGCTCCTAGTGCGGCTGCACCCTAATCATTATCAATGCTTGCCCTAATCATAATTACCCCTTCGCTTGAAGCGAAGGCCGCCGCACACCAAAAGCTACGCGAACTACGCTACGTATGTGTGCTAGCTATGCACGCTATTTCGTCCGTACACCAGAAGTACACCTCAAGCTATGTCCCCAGTTACATGCTACTATTCAAGATGATCAGTTATGCTGTGTTGTGGTGATAAGTCAGATAAAGAAATTATGTTGCTGACTTTGGTATTGTCCATGAAGAGGAGGAAGTGAGTACACGAAACAAACCTGAAAAGAGAACATTTTGTCGAGTACCATCATCTGATACAGGAACGTTGTTGTGATGAGGAGAAATTCAAACAATATTTTCGATTATCACCTCCACAGTTGAAGTATGTTTTGCATCTGATGAAAAAACAATATCAGAAACCCATATGATTATAAGCAGGGGTACTTAATTTCCTCCTTCAGGTGTAAAATCAAGGGAAAGACAGCGTGTGAAAGCCTTGACAGATGACGCCACTCTCCTCATCCCGCCACGCGGAAAAAATTGCTTACCGGGCAATATGAAGCTATGTGGCCTCGTCACATAGCGTGTGACCTACGTAGCATAGCTTCTGGTCTGCGGTACCTAACTGAATAACCACTGTAGCAAATCAAAAACACGTAGTACACATACGTAGCATAGTGCGCGTAGCTTCTGGCAAGGCTAAGGGGGGTCTCTCTCGGCTTTGGCTTCTGGTGTGCGGCGGCCTTTAAACGTGATCCAACTAAATCTGCTGGGTATATGCAAAGTGTTAATGAATAATTATGTGCACAATAAAAGTGTTGAAAACGCGTAATTTTTCCGTTTTCTTTCTGATTCAGGATTATTTTGAAATATCTTGGTTGAAGAAGTGAAGAAGGGGGTGGTTGCATAGCAGCAAGGACCAACTACTAAAGGGGGCGTGGTGGTAAAAAGGTTAAGAAACACTGAGCTAAATTATTTGAACATTGTAATCATTTTTATTCACAAGGATTTTCACGAAACACTATTGAACGAGGGCTGGCAATAAGCGGGTTATTTGAAACGCTTTTTATTCTATTTCGGCTAGTACCCTATGATTTAAAAAGAAGAAAAAAAGACTTCTTAGTTTCCCTCAACAAAACATTCTACATATTTTCATGTTTGGTTCAAGAGAGACTAAAAAAACCAAGTCAGATTTTGAGTTGCCCAACAAAACAGCATCAGCATGATCATAATCATAATGAAAACTTACCCATTATAGTTTCAGTTCTCTAATCTTGAAGTTGAATCCTTGTATATACGAAAGGGGGATGAATGGATGTATTCAGATGCTAATCAAGACACTATCAGGACCAGCTGTGTGTTTACTCACGTATAGCGTCCATGTGCCTCGTGTTGGTCACCCATTCACCACAATCATGGTAAAGCAACACTGAGGATTCCCGCCACGAAGAAGAAGAAGAGGAAAAAAGAGAGAGAGAGAGAGAGAGAGAGAGAGAGAGAGAGAGAGAGAGAGAGAGAGAGAGAGAGAGAGAGAGAGAGAGAGAGAGAGAGAGAGAGAGAGAGAGAGAGAGAGAGAGAGAGAGAGAGAGAGAGAGAGAGATTCGTTTAAAAGCTTTACTCTCTCTTTCTCTCTGCTGTATTGAAAACTTTAGCTGCCAGACCTCTCATGACATACCATGCAACACGTCGGCCCAGCGTTATGGAAAAGGTGGCCTGCATAGTAAAAACAGGAAGTCCTGGCCTGTGGCTTCATGAATAATCCCGCCGTGCCTGCAAAGTCATTCACGTGAAGCACTACGCATTACCTTTTTTTATTATCTAAAAATGTTGAAAAATTATTACTGACATAAAAATTCTACACAGCACCTCCCTGACGACTGCAAATGAACACAAGCGGCACAGAACACGATACATTTCCATATCATCTTTACTTTTGCCAGCCTAAATGGAGGCACGAAGACTAAGATTCAGATGAGGTGGCAACAATGTGGTCGTTGTGTTGTTCCGGGGCGTGATGCATTTACTCGTGCTAATAGCAATGCCGCAACAAAGGCTCACTTGTTTAACCCCTTGAGACCCAGAACGTAATTTCCATTGTAATTTGGCTACCATTAGACGATTTTTAATGAATATGAGCAATATTTAACATATATGACTTGTTTAGTATCCTTGTCGACTAACTCATTTGGTATATTAAGTTACTTTTCGTAATTTTATGACTAACAACAAAAGTTTTTTTATAGCAAAGGAAAGATCTGGGCGTGAATGGGTTAAAGTGTCAAAACCTTAATACCCTTGTGGTGTGATGCACTTTGCCTCGAACTACCTTCCACGACTCCCACCTCTGTCATGAGTGAGATAAAGGTCGCACTTGGCGATAAAAACAACAATTTTCCTGCTAAACAATATAAGCATGTATTGTTAATGCAGGTGGCGTTTCTCTGAGGGTCTTACCGGTCTGTTGGTCTTGAGTCCGATATTTATTTATACGTATCTCAGTAATTACGGTACGGTGAAGCCACTTTAATGCAGGCAAATGACAACATGAAGCTGTAAAAGATAGTCCATATACCTTTGTTACCTGAGGGGAAATTGAGCTGATAACCTAAAAGCAGATGAAACTATTGATGAGACGAGTTGTTCTGTGAATATTGTGGAAAAGTGGTTCTTTTCCGACAGCTGAAGGGAAGACATAAATATTGTTTTATGAAAAGATCGATTGCTTCACACAGTCGTTAAATAGTACAATATTTTGTGCAAATTGTAAATTGCATATTCAATAAATCATTTGTGAATACTTTAATATTTTTGTAAGCTTGAATTAGTTGATCAACTAGTTCATCGTTTGCTAAAAGTTTGTCTTTATGTGATCTTTTTCTTGTTTAATGTTTTTTTTTTTTCATCTGCTCATACATTAGTGTACAGTATTGGCTGACTACTTAATTCATTGCCGTGACTGCAGAATTAAAAAATATTTTTTGTTAATGGGATATCACTTTTTACTAGATTAACATAAGCTTGTTTTTATTACGCATGTATTTGCGTCTGCCTGACTTCATCCTTCGCCTGGCCGCAGGGAGTGCGAGGGGCAGGAC
>JACEEZ010019692.1:180304-182804 GCA_016584305.1 Chionoecetes opilio
TGTATGATATGCAACTATTAAAAAAAAGAATAAAGAAAAAATGCATACGAATATAGTTATCGATCCCTCATTCTTGTTTATCAATAAGATCATTCAATATCTAATATATATTCAAAATATATCAATATTTATCATTGAAGGTTATCAATCAGAAATGAAAAATAAAAGCGATCAAGCACTAGAGGAAGTGAGTCGTTATGTACAGCGTGTAGTGATATGTTTTAATTTACACTTTGTTTCTTATTCCAAGGCTCACACACCAAGGTAGAGGCGGTCCATGTTATAGGCGTGAAATGAGGTGTGCTGTAAATGGATTAGGTACATCGAAAGAGAGATAGAGAGAGAGAAAGAAAAAAAAATAATGTAATGCAAACATCTTTAACTGCAGAAACCCTCGAAACACACATATAACTTAATTTACGTATATAAATGAACCATTGACTTAGTCTGACGAAACTATTGGATTTTGGAGTTGCATGTAACACACCTAGTCTATTTTATTTAAGATGGTCAAAATGCACTAAGGAGGCCATGCCCCCTTGTGCCTGATTGGCTGAACACAACATGCCCGAGCTTGTGAATGAGTTGCAATAAATACATACGATCGGGATATTCAATTATTTAAGTATTATCCAAATTAACTACACTACTGTAGTTTGGCTATAGTTTTATTATTCACAAGCTCGGATACGTTGCTTGCAATCAGCCAATCAGGTACAAGGGGGCGTGGCCTCCTTTGTGCATTTTGGCCTAGTTTGGCTGTAGTTAGTATTGTAGTTTGGTTATTCACAAGCTTAGATCAGTGGCTTGTGGCTTGGATACGTTGCGTTCAGCATAGCAGGTACAAAGGGGCGTGACCTTGTGCATTTTGACCAACTTAAATAAAATAGACAATAGATACCTTAGAAATGTGTTTTTGCAACATACTTGACCTTGTGCACTTTAGATAACACTTATTTCAGAAATTTTAAGATCCTTTACAAAATTGCTCTCAGCCCCTGCTGGAACAGTGCAGGAAGCGAGACAAGGAATAGGCGTCCCCCGCACCGCGCCACTACTAAAATGACTGTTTCTTGATCACCACTTATTATCTCATTTCACAGTCGGATTCACGTGACCCACAAAACCCAGGAGTTCATCAATGATCTGGACTACGAGTTCGAGATGAGTAACGCAAGGGAGAGGGACCCGCTGCTGCTCGAGGAGGATATTGAAACTTTCTTCCTTATTCCCAACCAGAGGGTGAATCTTGCCTCGCGCTGTCTGTGTGTGGCTTGCGTCCCTCGTGGCGTCCAAGTGTTTGGTTCCATTGTTGTCCCTCCGCCGCCCTCCTCAGCTCGCCGGATCTCGTAAGCCGCAACGATCCTCTCTGGCTTGTCAGTAGGCCAGTGAGACTGGGCCGGCGCTACCGTCGCTGCCGCCGCCGCCTCCGCGATTCCTAGCTTTCTTCCACTCCGGTCAATTATTGTAACATCCGGTACACAGCTGGATGAGCGTCCTACCATTGAGAGAATTTCGTTGGAGCAATTTTCTCGGTTGACATTTTCCTTGGTAATCAGTTTTCGCTCCTAAGCTATTATTGTTGTTCGGTAATAACTGTGTGCTTAAGACGTTGAATTTGTTCTCATATAGTAATAGCACGGCTATCCGATTTCCTCTGTTTGCGGATCTGACCGCAGATAGCCCGGCGTGAAGCTTTGCCTCCTATCAGAGCTGTAAATCATGTATAAGTAAAAAAGAAAGAAAGGAAGAAACTGTTTTTTATCTTGTTTGTTTCAACAACGCCCGTCTTTCAGTGTTTCGCCTCGTGTTTTCTGCAACATGAGCCATGTCCCTTTTATATCATTGTGTAAAGTGATGAAGGACACACACCTTATAATAGAATATGTCTGAATAGCTAACGTTTTCCATATATCATTGTCTACACTACGTATATCTCTAACTCATTCGAAATGCACAGTTTATACACACATATAGCAATATTGCGGTGGCTTCATTGTAAAAGTGAAGGAAGGGAGCAACGTTAATCTGTTCCTTTTTATATGTTTTACTTTTATTTACTATCTCGTTTGCAGTAGTTCCAATGTCTCGCTTCCTCACACAGAATTGCATCCTGATGCTACTTTTTGTCACGACAAACCTTGTCTTCTTATATTGCATTAATTTTGCTTGCATAATCTTTTTCTCTCGCGAAATCTAGTTTTTCCCGCATGTACACACGTTCCGCTGTACCATATACCGCTAAAAGATTAATTTCAGTCCTGTGACCTTTTACGCTGAATATTTCGCATAAACCTTATTTCTTGTACTCGACGCACACACCTGACAACTCGTAATACTATTTTTGGTTTACTTTTCCTTCCAATGTTTTGGACGCTTTACAGATTTCGCTTTTGGGCTTCTCACTGTGGTGCTTTGTTGTGTCCGTCGTTATGATGGAAAATGACCTGTTACGTGACGCGGATGCTTATCTCCCTAATGTTGTTAGCTATTCATTGTG
>JACEEZ010019692.1:197804-200304 GCA_016584305.1 Chionoecetes opilio
GTTGTAGTAGTAGTAGTAGTAGTAGTAGTAGTAGTAGTAGTAGTAGTAGTAGTAGTAGTAGTAGTAGTAGTAATAGTAGTAGTAGTAGTAGCAGTAGTAGTAATAGTAGTAGTAGTAGTAGTAGTAGTAGTAGTAGTAGTAGTAGTAGTAGTAGCAACATCAAAATCTATGTACATGTTACGAGTGCACACATAAGAACATAAGAACATAAGAAAATAAGGAAGCTACAACAGGCCGTGAGACCTACACGAGGTAGTTCCTGTTACTTAACACTACCTACTTCCACCTTTTATCCCCGTCCATGAAATTATCTATCCTCCTTTTAAAGCTCCCAAATGACTCCGCACTAATTGTAGTTGACTACTGAGTCCATTCCAATCATTTGCCACCCTATTTGTGAACCTGTTTTTCCCTATTTCTCTTTTAAATCTACGCTTTTCCAGCTTGAATCTGTTACTTCTTGTTCTACCCTGACCCGTCAGGGTGGTTCGGTTGGTAGAGGTGTGGGCTCGCATGCAGCGTCCCTGCGTTCGATCCCACCAGGTTCCCACCAGGTTCATCCTGGCGTGGTGGCACTTTGTATAGTCAATAACCTTGTCGTTGATACTTGCAAAGTGTCTAGATAGGGTCAAAGTATCTTATGTTCTACCCTGATTACTACCGTAAGAACGTTTCCTATATCTCCTTTATTGTATCCCTTTATCCACTTATAAACTTCTATCAGATCGCCCATTACTCTAGCCTCTCGAGTGAGTATAAATTTAACAGCTTCAATCTCTTCTCATAACTAAAGTTACGCATCCCATGTATCATTTTGGTCATCCTTCTCTGCACTGATTCTAACAATGAACCGCATAGTCTAGGTGAGGTCTGATTAGAGCCAAATAAAGCTTTAGAATAACCTCAGTACTTATACTTTTGACACTCCTGGTAATGAATCCTAACACCCTATTAGCTCTATTTCTAGCTTCAATACATTGTCTCCTAGGACGGAGGTCTGAGCTCACCCTCAATCCTAGATCTTTCTCAACTTCTGATCTTTTCAGCGATACATTGCATATGGTGTATTTTTATTTTTATTTATTTTTATTTTTTTTTGCCTATAGCGCCTGTAGGCAGTGGTGACCCAGGGCTCGGATGGTAGGCTCTGGAGGTTCACTTGAAGGCTCTGATGGTTGGTCCTCGCCCGTGGTGGCGCAGGCAGGATTCTTATAGTGACGCCTGTGATTAAAGGCTCATGCCGCCCCCCTGTGTCCTCCGATGCACTCGCAATCGAAGGTAGAGTTGATAGGCATGTGGGTGTTCTTAGGCCACTCGACGGTGCAGAAAGGTTTTGGGTTTCTTCGGGGATCGAACTCGGGTCACCGAGAACGCCAGTCGGAGACGCTAACCACTCCGTTACCGCCAACCCTATTACCAGGGTTTTTTCAATCAACATTAATTACCCTACACTTATCAATATTAAATTCCATCTGCCACCTGACTACCCACTCATTTAATGTATCTAAGTCTCCTTGCAATATGTTTACATCAGACTGCGATCTAATAATCCAACCTACCTTAGTATCATCAGCAAACTTGCTGATAGCACTGCTAATTCCACTATCCAAGTCGTTGGTGTAAATCAAAAATAGTAATGGACCCAAAACATACCCTTGTGGAACCCCACTTGTTACCTGCCCCCATTCAGATTTAGAACCATTACTTGTAACCCTTTGTTGCCTATCACTTAGCCAAGATCTAATCCAACGAAGAACCTTCCCATCTATTCCATGAGCCTTAACCTTATTTAAGAGTCTATCATGTGGTACCTTGTCGAATGCCTTACTGAAGTCCAGGTATATTATATCATAATCATCATCATTATCTGCTATCTCATAAACTTTCCTATAAAAATTCAATAAATTGGTGAGACGTGACCTACCCTGGGTGAATCCATGTTGCGAAATATTTACCAAAATATGCTTTTCCAAATGCTCTCTAATGTTTTTTGCAATAACAGATTCCAATCATTTATCAACCACTGAAGTTAGACTAACGGGTCGATAATTTGACATTAGTCCTCTATGACCTTTCTTTTAAATATGGGGACTACATTTCCTTTCCTCCACATTAACGGCATTTCCTCTATATCAACCGATTTCCTAAAAATTGTGCACCAATGACTCACTAGCAAACTCTTTGCATTCTTTTAATACTCTGGGATAAACTTCTTCTGGTCCTGGTGACTTAAAATTTTTCATTCTATCTATACCCCCTTCTACCATTTCCCTAGTTATCACAATATCTTTGCGCTTCTCATCACCGCTTCCTCTAAACATTTGTTCACTATCAGGTACCATCTGTATATCCTCCAGAGTAAAAACACTTAAGGAATTTTTATTTAAAATTTTACACATATCATTATCAAAACTTACAATCTTACCTTGCTCAATTTTTTACGGTCCCACTAAATTCCTAGTCTTTGTCTTATAGAGCTGAAAAAATCCTTTAGGGTCGG
>JACEEZ010019692.1:205304-217804 GCA_016584305.1 Chionoecetes opilio
GTTTAGTATCCTTTCCATTAGCTAATTTGGTATATTCAGTGACTTTTCGTAATTTTATGGCTCGACAACAGACAATTTTTTATAGCAAAGGAAAGATCTGGCTGTGAAGGGGTTAATGGTACGCTTCAAACTTCAGTCTGAGTCATTAACAAAATATCTCAATGTCTCAAATTTCCCTTGTCCTGATTTTTCCCTCTTGATGCAAAACATCTCATCTGACTGCCCTCTGCGGCAGGTGGCGCCGCTCTCTGACCCATCAGTGACCTTCCTTACTCACCCATCTCAAAAGGAGATTATTTTCCTACCCAAAGGAGGAAACGTTTCGTCCCTCTTTCCTCTCTTACATATTACAGTAAAAGTAATTCATAAAATGAGTGCAACGATACAGACGCCTTTCAATGGTGTATCATATGAGTAAGGCAGAGGCAATGAATGAGTTTCAGAAGCAACGAGCATTTTTTAGTCTTTGTTACTCAGTCAACATTAGTTGTCACACTGTATGATCACAGAAAATTTTCAACAAAATCCAAATAAGATCAACTTTCGAGTACACCGGAAATATTTCCAGTTATCCTCATCAAAATGGTAGATGCAATTTTGGGAATAGTTGAAAAATGAATACATAGATAAGAAATTAAGTAAAAGTGTTATACAAAAGCCGGCTGTTATTTCAGCGATGGGAAAAAACAAAAGGAATAATGGCAGTACGAGAATATCCCCAAAAGGTACTCGAAATAAATGAGTCTGATTTGTTTTACTGTATAGAGTGAAAAGTGTACTAAATTATCTTTTCAAGATATTCAGATATCAATGCATAACAGTTTGCCATTATGCTATCTTATCGAACTAAAATGTTATGCTACGTTCATTTAAAAAAAGCCACATAATTCAACTAAACATCATTATCACACAATAGCTATTATAGATTGGAAGTAAGGTCGAGTACAACCGAGCCCTTGAATGAGATGTAAGTAATTATTGTACACAGCCATGATTTTCTCTTCAGCCATCAAGTGTTATCAGTCATAGTTCCTTGAAAGTGTTCTCAGGCATACATCGACATAATATTTCTTTAATACTTTTTTTCAGTTCGTCAACTTATTTAGGGGAGACATGTTAGACAAAGGGCTAAGGTTTTAGTAAAACCACATATCCTTTAGAAATCTTAAATCGTGTATTTTCTTCGTTAAGGTTATACCTCAATATCTCTGATTTACTAAACAGTATTGTTTATTTTTCCAGTATTCATAGTCTATTAATTTTTTCCTGATAATGCTCCGCCGTAACAAAGAAAATTAACTAAAGTACCAAGATAAGTTTCAAAAGTTTACATATTTGCACAAACATTTAAGTTTTCATTAGTACCAAGTAATTTCATTTGATGTTACATCCTAACACATAACATAACAAAATGAATTATGAATTCTGCATATTCTCATTGTGAAAGAAAATAAATTAGTATAGAGTCGTCCCTTCGCATCATTAAGATAGCGGCGGCAGAGGGGGACTGGCCGGTAAACATCGCGGTCAGGCGGTGACGTCTCATATTGTTTGATATAATCGCTCCATCAGCCTGTCTGCCGTCTTTATAAACTCGAGGGAGGACGACCCCCGGTGCAGTGTTGTACCTGACAGAGTGAGGAAAGGTTTCAGTGTTTGCTCTCCCTGAATCAATTCCTTGTGAGGTCTTTCCATACGAAACTGAAGAAAAGCAATCGACAAAGATCTGCGTAAAGTGAGCTTATCAGCGCTAATCCAAAAGAAAACAAGATGACGATGTCAACGAGGTTTAGCAGAAGCGTCAAACCCCTTGAAAGCGGACGAACAGCGATCGGCCTAGCACTGCTGGCCATCTTGCTCTTAGCCCGCCCCGCCGCTGCCCTCGCCACCGCAGAGGAGAGCCAGAGGAGTCTGCAGCCAGAAGGTGCCTCAGATCTGCGTAAGCAATATTTCCTGAATTTCAACTCTTTAGCAATATAATAACGATTATGGTGCATGCACAATCGATTCTGGCGAAGATAGACAGCTACAACTTGGAAGTGATGTTCTGCACAGTTAGCTACTTAAAAATCAGCCCAGGGTCCAGTTGATTACAATAGTTGGTCTTTGTGTGTATTCATCTAACTGTATTTTACAGGGCCTGAGCTACACTCGTATAGTCTCCATAGCTACATTTTTAATTTGCTTCCTTAGTGCTTAGTGTTAGCCGAAACCACCACCGCGGGAGGCGGGTCACAAACCCCGGCTAACACCCGGTACCCATTCACTGCTGGGTGGACAGGGCTCGGGTTTGAAGGAGACCGCCCATCTTTCTTCACTCCGCCTGGGGATCGAACCCGGGACTTCTCGGTTGTGAACCGAGCGTGCTAACCACTACACTACGGAGTACCCCAGTGTGTGTGTGTGTGTGTGCGTGCGTGTGTGTGTGTGTGTGTCCGTTATTCCATATCTCTCCTCTGGAGTTATCATTCGCGCTACAAGTGAAGTCAAATATTCAGTGGCGGATGAAGGTAAAAGAATATGTATGATTTTCTCAGCAAATGCTGCACATCAGTCATAACCAGATGATCAGCTTTTGATGTACTAGTAGTATACAGAGAACGTAATTGACTTGGAGTGAAGAACCTGATAAGAAAAGGAAGAGAATGATTATGTTCTTCATATTGACTGCAATGAGATTCACATGCAGGTTGTCGCTGTAACTTAGGCACTATAATGTTGAAAACAGGAGGGATGGACAAATTTCGGACATCAATGGTGAACTATGAGTATTAAATATAATGAATGGGTAATATTTCAGGCTCATGAAAAAAATAGAAGAAAAAAACTATATATGTGATGTGCGCGCGATGTATTTACATTACTTATATTTCCTATTTACCTACCGAGGGTATCCTAAAGATGTATTTACATTACTTATATTTCCTATCTACCTACCGAGGGTATCCTAAATTCGTTATGATTATATCGCTTTCAAATTGAAATCTGATCATTTAATGAATTTGTTCACTGAGAATTCGTATCAATAATGTAATAACACTAAACATTGCACAATGCGATATGAACACTAAGCCACGAAATGTCGCAATATTAATGGATGTGCTGGTCCAGAATCACAAATAAAAGAGCTATCAATGCCGATACGTATCATCATCATTGACTGACTGACTACACTTGCAGAAATGAGAGAGGGTCGAACTTGGCTAGAGACAAGGGGTTCTGGCAGCGAACTGGGCAGATCCAGGGTGCGCCGCTTCGTTCCCTTCCCTGCCTCCAGTTTGCTCGAGGTGAGTCTCTTTATAAAACTCTGTCACTTATCCTTTGTGTATTACGAATATGCTTTCAGCTTATCAACTAAAGTTGGACGATATCATTATCTTGGTACATTGAATCACATACCTATGTTTCTCAAGCATCAGAGGGGCAGTATTTGGGGCTATGTGCCACTTTCCCCATGTCTTCTATTACACTTTTTGCTGTAAAAGACATTATCACATAATGACACGTGTATATGTCTTTAATTTATCTGTACAAGTTCCTCTTACCCCAAACCTAAAAGTTCGTTCCTACGGACTATTCAGACACATTAATCACAAAACACCATAACAAATACACAGAGGTACCTAACATGACGACATTCTCGACATGATTGTACTTTCCTTGCAGACTACCTTCAAGCTGAACTTCCCGGTGACAGGGACGATAGGTCTGAACACAATAGTGCTTGCTACCGTCTTTGTCTTCAAGCTGCCGACAGAATACTTCTCTATAGGCAGAAGTTATCAGAATACTGCTGCCGACGAGAGGGCCTTCCTGTATTCGAACATCGAGTCGATCCTTGATGGGTTAGATCAGATGCATTTTAACAATGTTGTGATGAAATATAATGTGATATCTGAATTTTACAGACTTTAAAGGGATTAAGCTCTTGAGTACTTTATAAGTGGTTGTGAATATTTCACTAAATAATCTCCAATTTAGCAAACGTCCTTAACAAATTAAGTTTATAATTTACCTCTGAAGAGGGGGAAATAACTTTGTTTTTCATTATCACACAGAACTTCAGTACATGTACCGTTAATTCTCTCATTGTTGTTACAGCTTCCTACGTTTTTTGTATTTTTTACATGACAAAGGACTGGCCAAGGGCAAAAAAAAAGGAAGTAACAAAAAGCCCGCTTAGTTGCCAGTCCCTATAAAGGAGACAGTAAGATAATATAAAAAGAGGGGATGGGCCAATTTAGTTCGGGAGGTGTCTTATTGCTCCTCTCTTGAAAAGATTTAGGTCGTAGAAAGGAGGAAAAATAGAAACAGAAAGAGAGTTCCAGAGTTTTTCAGTGAAGGGGATGAAAGAGTGGAGATACTGGTTAATTCTTGCATTAGAGTTTAGCTACGTGTACCTTATACTAACATTGTGAAACGCTCAAAATTATAGGCTTTTTCTGAATATCCATTTCTTCAATTCAATCAATGAAACTTATTATTGATACAGTCTTCTCCTTGTTATCTAAAGACATAGGGTCCTCTACATGGTGTCAGTGTTACTTTTGAGTTTTGTTACATTATTTCTTTACTTTTCATCTATTTCTATTACTTGCTTTTTTATCATCGAACAAAATTGTATTTTTTTACAGAATCTGAATGATATAACTACCAGGTTCAAGCTGCATTTTGCAGTCATACATCTTAAATTACTTATAAGATGATATATATTATTACACACTCATAGATTATTGTTGTGGTACAAAGATAGTTATTTATTTTCTTGTTGAAAAGTATTAGTAATTGAAAAAAATTGATTAACAAGGCAGTGCCTCTAAACTCTGTAATAGAAAAATGAACTTCATTCTACGTATCACTTTGACTTCTCTTACTATTACTTATATCATCACAGTGGCAAAATAACTGATATTGAGTCCATTACTATAATTTCAAAGAACATGTAATAATCGACTATTCCCTTTATTTTTACTTTACTATTACCCCATGTCGCCTGGTTCTCTGTGCCTTGTCCCTCCTGTGCCGCTTTTTGGCCCTCCGAAGAGGTGCTTCTGACATCATCTTACATACAAGTGGGAGCGTCTGAGGCTGACTTATCATATTTCCGTGGAATGCTTGCTGCTCCTCTATACACATGTGTTAATGATGCATCTCTGTATATCAGAATGCCACTTAAAAGACGGCCTTCTCAACACAACTAAATAAATTTCTTGAATAATTGCCACAGAATACCTAACTTCTGATCTCTCAGTTATTCACAAATAGAACAAGTAAAATTATGTGGTTCTCTGTGCTGCAAAACTAAGAAGCATCCAATAATTCTTCAATACCTCCCACACAACCATCCCTATTACCAAAACGTAGCACTTAATTAACCATTTCACCTATATTTGAAATTATTGGGAGTTTCCACAACAAAGAGGCATTAATTAACATATCCTTTGGTTCATATTCAGTGATACAAGAATTCTGTATAGTTTCCATCCATTCTTCCTTCTCCCAAACACAAGCTTTATATAAGTGGTTTCTCTAATGGAGTACGCTTTGTATGTATGTGGAGAGAAATATTTATGAAAGTTATTCGCTTAATTGCATCATTTTAAATTGAATGTTCAGAATTCCTCACGATCTACCGTAGTGTTTTTGCAATTCTTCACAGATAATTTCACGTTTATTGCTCCTCCGATATTCCTATCACTTTGTTTCCCATCCTTCCTTCAATCTGTTAGTCCTGCTGTACTACAAAGCTTTCTACTCCTTCTCTCTGTTTTGTCAATCTCAGAAATGCAAAAGTTAACAAGGATTTTCACTAGATAGCCTTGGTTTAGCCTGGCACCTTCCATTTTCAAATCTAGAGCGATATTGAATCATTAAATGAGAGAGTATGAAAAATATGTCGGGAACTGTCTTCTTAGAACCATTTACGTCGTGACTTGAAGAGATTCGTGTTAAGTTTATACCTTTACTTATTTTGCAGTTCTTGGTCAGTCTCTCCTTTTCTTAATGTGAATAAAAAACTTAAGTACCTTGCTCATCAACTAGTAAAAAAAAAAAAAAATATATATATATATAGATATATATGTATGATATATATATATATATATATATATATATATATATATATATATATATATATATATATATATATATATATATATATATATATATATATAATATATATAATATATACGTATATATATATATATATATATATATATATATATATATACGTATATATATATATATATATATATATATATATATATATATATATATACATATACATAACATTAAGTGTTCATAACTCTTATTTTCTTTTAAATCAGCTTTGGGTACGACGGACGTGCGTGTACCCTCAGGACCCTGTGTGAAATAGCAGAGTCACCCTTCGAGCACGACCTGTATGGAGAGCTCATCAACCTTGTCCTCTCGTGAGTAGTAGTTGCAGTAGTAGTAGTAGTTGCAGTAGTAGTAGTAGTTGCAGTAGTAGTAGTAGTTACAGTAGTAGTTCAGTTCAGTTCAGTACATTTTATTTCGTAAAGCCCGGTTCCCACCTTCCCGCTTGTACGGCCGCCATACAACAACAATGACGTCACCATCATCACCGCTTGAGTGGTATTTGTGGTAACTGGGCACAGTTGGCAACTCCGCTCGAGCGGACACCGCCGAGCGGGAGAGATGACTTGAATTTAACTTTGTACGGCGGCCGTACAGCGGTACGGCGGTGCGGTAGACTTTGTTGTGACGTCATTGTGACGTTTTGTTGTTGTACGGCGGCCGTACAAGCGGGAAGGTGGGAACCGGGCTTAAGAAACTTACATAGTAGAGTAAACGCACATGACGATATACAACAAGAAAATAAATGTTATTGTTATAAACAAACAGCATAATTTGCACATACTTAAATTATATAGCTTACAGGTAGCTATGTATTTACATGAGTTTCAACTTAAAATATCAAATTAAAAATCTCATACAAGTACAAATAAAACAAAATATTTAGTAGTAGTAGTAGTAGTAGTAGTAGTAGTAGTAGTAGTAGTAGTAGTAGTAGTAGTAGTAGTTGCAGTAGTAGTAGTAGTAGAAGTAGTAGTAGTAGTAGTAGTAGTAGTAGTAGTAGCAGTAGTAGTAGTAGTGGTAGTAGTAGTAGTAGTAGTAGTAGTAGTAGTAGTAGTAGTAGTAGTAGTAGTAGTAGTAGTAGTAGTAGTAGTAGTAATAGTAGTAGCAATAGTAGTAGTAGTGGTGGTTATGTGGTGGTGGCAGTAGTAGTTGTAGTGGTTGTGGTGATGGCGATGGTGGTTGTGGTAGCAGAAGTAGGAAAAGGGGCTAGGAAGAGGAAGAGGACGAGGAGGAAGATGAGAGAAATATGTTGCAAGTCACTGTCCCTCTAGATTACTGAGGTACCTACAGATATGCCAGACGAGGAAGTCCCTCAATTCGTTTACGGCGAAAACATTTACGTCAAAGAACTTCTACCTTGCAAAAAGCAATTCTTAGAAGAAACAACATCATTACTCAAGAGTCTGGACCATAATTCAAACTACATGTGGAGATAAACGCTTCAATCTACTTGTATTTTGTAATAATCAAACAGGATTTACATGTAAGTTGATATGAGGCAATCTTTTTTTAAATTGTTAGTCATCGATCTTTGTCAACAAAGCGTCAGCTGGCAAACCCTCCTACTTTATTTCGTTTTAACTTAGTGATTTTTTTTTTCCCGCAGAGCCTCCAAGAGTCCCAACAACAGCGTGGAATACGACGACTACATGTTGGCGGAACACTACGGCAGCACCTATGGAGACTGCGCTTCCATCTACCACACTTGCCCTAGCTCCGTCCTTGATATTATATCGCATTCCATCTAAAACCTCCTTCATGAAATTTGCCCATTTGTTGAGGAAAACTGCAGCTCTTTCCACGAGACGATGTAAATTATGTGATGGGGATATAATGTGCACTCAGGTTGACACTAATGCAATTATTTGTCTGACTCGTATCTTTGCATAACATTTGATGCTCCTGATTTTGTATTTCATTCTCATAAGTGATAATTGTTTTCTAAATCGACGAAAACGTATTGCTACATCAATTACTGTATATATATTTGATTCTTAATTTATTTTTTTCACTGCATTGTGTGGCAACTCTGGCAGTTTTGATCTGTTTTATCTATTTTGGGCCTTGTTCCTTGTGCCTGCTGAGCAGTGAACACTGTAACACACTCCTTGGATACTTTCCCAAGTTTCCATTACCCATAGAAATTATGAATGATTGGTAGCAGCTTTGCATTTGAATTTTTAAAGTCATCCATGCCTCGAAACATGATTTATATTGCCATGTTGAGACATGTCCATCTCTCTTATAAAAACAATAATAACAATGATCATTTCATTGATGATAGTAAATTAGTAATGTTATTTTGATAGCCACCATCGCCATCGACCAGTTCGAGGGCAGTATGTGAGAACTTGGTCTTTCTGTTGGTATTCTATTGTTTTAGGTTCACTCCTGTACAGAAGATGGGTAGCAGTCATTACGCTGTCTTACCTACGAATCTTTCCTAATGCCATAGGAGTTGTGGGTTCATATATCTATAATAAATTCATACATCACTGTCTGTCTTACATTATTCATTAACCCCTCGGCAAGTCAATTAATGTGATGTGGTGGTCACATACATGATCGTTCTCCTACTGCAAGCTTATGGTTTTACTCCGATAATCCAATACTAGAACAGTTTTAATATATCGACTTCATCGTGTGTATGTAACTGTTTTATGCACGCACACAGCTATTTTTCACTGTACCCCTGCTCGTTATTTGCCTTTAATACTCATTGATTATACAGTTTACATATGTTGTATTCCTAGAGCTCCTCCCCCCCCCCCCCCCACCCAAATACAAATAAAAAAGAATCAGTGTGCGGCCTCACAGGGTGATGTGGCCCTGAAGTACGGTCGTGGACTCGCCCGACAAATCCACGCGCCCATCATCCCTCACGGTGACTGTCACGTCCCCGCCCCGCGGAGACACCTGCTTACCTGCACACGAGGAGAGAAGGACGAGCATGGATTAAACGGAAAATTTGGCTAACTGAACCGTACAACCTCAGTGTTCGATTTTACCTATAATGGTTGTGTCGCATGAAAAAAAAGAAATTTCTTACTTTTTAAATAAATTGCTCCTATTTGTTTGGACCAAAAGGGGCCCCAAAACGGGTGGCTGACCCAAAAAAAAAGCATACATCATTTAAATGATCATAAATTTTAAAAAAATCGCAATGACGGAACAATTTTCTTTAAAAACCCCCTTTCTTTATCTATAATTTAGAATAATTTACATCGTTGTTGTGCGTTCTCTCTCTCTCTCCTTTTCTCTTCTTCCCTCCTTTCTCTCTCTCCCCTCTCTCTCTCTTCTCTCTCCTCCTTCTCTCTCTTTTTCTCTTCTTTCCTCTCTCTTCTTTTTTTTTTTTTTTTTTTATATAATATATATTTATATATATATAAAATATAATATACCTATTTGCCGGCCGCATAAGACCAGTTTTTCCCTTAAAAAGGAATGCAATTTTCCCCCCTGCGTCTAATGCGGCCATTTTAGGCTGAGGGTCACGAAAATGCAGAACAGCCGGTGGTGTATACTAAAGGGGTCGGGAGTGATCTTTTTGAGAGTATCCACGAACACAAATTATCCTGTTTTTATCAACAGTAATGCAAAATTCTAAGAAAAGGTTGGATTTTAAGAGAAAAAAAGAGCGGGGGCAAAAAATTGGGTTGTTGCTCCAAGAGGGGCCGGTAAATGTAAACTATCCACACCCCTGCTGCTCTCCAGGGGTAAAAAACGTTTTTGATATCTCAGGTCTGCTGCTTCACCTGGATACTTCACTCGGCGAGCCCTCCGCGCACCACCACGGCCCTTCCCACTCAGATCTCCCCGACCCATGGAAAAGACAAACTCCCGCATATTAGTTGTAGCCTTAACCCGCATTCGCCCGGCCCACAATTGAACAACAGTTGAAAGATAAGAAGGGAGCAAAAATGGTGATGGAATTTTTGCTGGAATGAGTATTTTTTGATAAATGGGGTAGTGAAACAAAGAGAGTGTTAAAGTTTTTTTTTTTTGTGTGAGCGGGAGAGGAAAGGGGAGTATCTTGGGGAGTTTTCACAAGGATGGAGAAAGGGGCGTGTGGCTTTGTATTTTTTTGACGCGGTCATTGTCAAAGTGGGGATAAGAGGGGCTCGGGTTGTTCTTGTTCCTGTGGCTGTCTGAAATTTCCCCGGCTGGTGTTGCGTTTTGTCGGCGAGGACAATCGGTCGCGTCAGGGCACCCCTAATCCTGGGCCCAACAGGGGGGGTGGCCTAAACCGATGCAGGTGTGGTGTGAGTTTTTTTAGCGCCCCTACAGTGGTAAGCAAGGTGGGGTAGAGACAGCATAGGGCTTTGTACCACCCCCGACCCCCCAATCCTCACCCCTGACCTCTACGGAAAGGAAAATGTATGAAAGAGTGCTAGTAAAAAAAAGGGTGCAACGGTAGATGGACGGACAAAAATTTCCAATGGTGCACCAAGACCAAGATCCCTCCCCATTGGCATGGCGCAAATCAAAATCAAGATCGCCACATGTCCGCCCCCAAGGCCGAATCACACATACCATCATGGTGACCCGGGGATGCACCACTCATCCATCCGTTAGAATTTCTTACATTCAACAAATAGAGTGTTCACTAAACTTGGCGCCACCCTCACGGCTCCAATACACCACCTCCTGTCACTAACGGTTTTGGGGGAAGAAACTTTAAAGTAAAGAGACTGTTTCCGTGCTGAATCATCGTTTTTTTCAAAGGGTTTTTGTACCCAAAACAGTGTCTTTTAGAGTTCACTCCTCTTCTTCATCCACTAAAGTGCTTTTTTAATGCAAATTCTTCAAACCCAAAACCCCTTTAGGGACCATGTCTGTTTAGAGGGTGAGCAGGAACTGCCGAAAATGACGGAACATGACAAAAGTGTGAAAACAAGGCACGGCTCGGCCCCTGCCGTGTTTCAGAGTATGAACCAGCTTTTCCCCACCTTCCTGAAGAAACTAAACAACCCTCGCGACTGTGATAATTCATAGGTGTAAACCGGGGAAAAATTCGTCCCGACAAAGGGGCCCTTTAAAAATTACAACAAAAACAAAAGGGAGAGATGGCTACCTTACAACGGTGTTAACTAAATATCTTCTAAATTTATGTTATTGGGCAAAAACCGTTTCGAGCCGAAACTTAGTCCTGAATAGTTTAGTGTTTTAATTAATCTGGCTCTCGTTTTTTTTCGGACCATTTTGACATGTGTGTGTGGGAGGGGAGGGAAACCCCCCCCCCAGGGCCCCCCGAACATTGCTACGCTTTTACACTTCATTATTTGGGAAAATTTGTTTTTTCTCTTATACTGTTTTCTATACCAAACCCCCCTTAACCTAAAACCCAATTGATTTAACCTAACTTAACTTTCTGGCTGAAATAACGGTAGATTTTCGGTACTACGTGTAATTCCATTATTATTCAATTGCGCCATGGGAAATGGGGCTCAAAATACTCAGAATGAAGAAAGCTACACGATGGTGTCGGTAAGAGTTCTAGGACTTTTGAAAGCCCACTACCAAAATAATACCAATATCTATACTTCAAATATTCCACAAAGTCTAAACACATAGCAGAAAAGCAACAAAGCATACCTACAACATTAAATCTAAGCTATATGTCATAGGTAGCAAAATATTAGAATATCAATTCGTGGGGCATCCTGCAATATATTATGACCGATTTTGATTACCGTCATTCCCTTTACATTTTAACTATAGTATAATTTTTCATTCACATTCACTGCACTGTGAATATTTTATTTAGGTACATGCTCATAATCATTTGTTTTCCCCTACAAATCCTTTTTTTTTTTAATAACTTGATAAATTTACGAAATTTATTTTTTCCCTCAAAAACACCAATATTTTATTTTTTCTAAAAACCTCCTTGTAAAAAAGGGGTGCGTCTTATGCGGAGGTGCGTCTTATGCGCCGGCAAATACGGTATATATATATATATATATAACATATATACAATGACTTATTATACATGTATTGTATATATATATATATATATATATATATATATATATATCTAATATATATATAAAATATATATATATATATATATATATATATAATATATATATATATATATATATAATATATATTACTTATTTGGCAGGAAATAAGCAAGGCTTATAAATATAATCGATTATGCGTGGTGGGAGACTTTAATCTTAGGAGCATTGACTGAGATTTAATTATAGGAGACAATGACGCAGAAGATTTGTTAAAACTAGTTCAAGATAACTTCCTAAAGCAAGCAATCAAGGAGCCTACTAGGGGAGATAATATTCTAGATTTATTACTAACAAACAGGGAAGATTTAGTTACTGAGGTGGAAGTTGGAGGTACGTTAGGAAAAAGCGACCATT
>JACEEZ010019692.1:220304-260304 GCA_016584305.1 Chionoecetes opilio
ATTTCCAAGGAAGTTCTTGACAAGATCTTGCTTGGTTATCACCTTTGAATGATAACCAAGCATTCTTTTCGAGTTCTGACAATGTCCCGATGAAATGTTCATCTTTGATGAGCTGCCGAATCTGTGGACCATCAAACACGCCGGCCTTGATTTTTTCAATTGACAGGCCAGGAAATGCCATAATAAGGTACTTGAAACAGTCACCTTCAGTTGGCAATGCTTTAACAAATTGCTTCATGAGACCCAGTTTAATGTGCAGAGGTGAGAGTATAATTTTCTTTCTGTCAGCAAGTGGCTCGTGTAGAATGTTGAGATCACCAGGTTTGAGGTCAGATCTTGAAGGCCAATTCTTCTCCACCCAATGCTTATCTCGAGCTCTGTTGTCCCACATGCACAGAAAGCAGGAATACTTGGTGCATCCACGTTGCCGACCAAGAAGGAAGCATAGTACCCTTTTAAGGTCAACACAGATGATCCAATTGTGTTTGTGATATTGCAAAAAGTCAATGACTCTCTTTATGCCTCCATGTTCTTCACGAAGACAAACTGAATGCCCAATTAGAGAGAACTGCAACTCGAAATGCCAGTGGTCGCTGGCAGTTTTAACTCACTATTTTGATAATAAATTGGTCTACTGGAAAACAAAATATGGGCTTATTCCACTGCATTTAAAACACACATGTATAATATTAAGAACGATTTTCTTCTATATGTATATTGTATAGAAGCCTGATTCTGTAAAACATGTATATAACCAAATAACCAAGTAGGTTATAGTTGAGGAGGCGATGGAAATGTTACTCTATGATATTATATAGTCAATAACGAATGTTTAGAAGTTAACTATACCTAGGCAGTCATATTTTCCTGTTATTATTGTGTATCAATTAGATAGAAAGCCTAGAAGTGCAATGAGTCGACGCGTGAAGTCGCAATGTTTTGATTCAATCTCCCCGCCACAATCTCCCCCGCCACCACTCCCCGCCGCGGCATGTCGCCTCCACAATTATAACCTACATTGTCGCAGCAACAGAACGATTTCAGCATTCTATATTCTTCTTTTTTCCAAGGCATTGCTTATTTTATTTTGACAAGCGTTTGCCAGGCGCAGCAGTACTGTCTTAGAAAACAGTGTGAACATCGCCCCAATAAAACATGCTACAATATACATGTAAAAAATATATACAGCTTTGATACTCAAGGCGAGTAATTTGCATTAAATTGCTATTATAGAACGTTCCATCGTAATGCATGTCATCCATACAATTAGTAGAACAACAGAAGAACTATATTTTTTGGTATTCAGATGTGGTGCATCAATATTTATCGCGAAATAGATTTATGAAAATATTAGTCGCGGAGCCAAAACACAAGTAGACCAACCTTTGAGTTAAAACTGCCAGCGACCACTGGCATTTCTCGAGTTGCAGTTCATTGGAATTGGGACTGCACTATATAAATTGCCATTGTGGAGTACGACACACTTTAAGCTCCTCTTTGAGCTATCGATGAACAGTCGTCATTCAGTTGAGCTGTAGATCGGAATTCCCAATGGACCCTACCCATAACTACGTCACGGTTTGTTTACATCGGTGCATTGTGGGGATAAGTCGGGGTCGCCGCGATGGACCTACGAAGGGAAAAACTACGGCGATGGAAGAATTTCGAGTTATTTTGTGTGAAATTGATATTCCAGGTGCTATATTACTGTGCTCTGTTCTCGCTGACAACACTATAGAGAAGATCTGAGGTAATGGCTGATGTGCAGAGGCTTCTAAACCAAGAAAACAGAGTCACAACAGAGCCTCGTCAAGAGGTAAGCAAGTGGTAGGTAGTACGTATTGTGTCCTACCACTTGCTTACTTCTTAATGAGACTCTGCTGTGACTGTTTTCCTGGTTTAGAAGCCTCTGCACATCAACCATCACCTCAGGTCTTCTCTATGTTGTCAGCGAGAACAGATCACGGAAATATAGCATCTGGAATATCAATTTCGCCCAAAACAACTCGAAATTTTTGCAGCGTCGTAGTCTTTCGTTGTAGGTTGTACATATTCATGGTTATGATAGTATTAAAATACCTTATTAATTGAGTTCCTTTTGTTGTCTTCCTCATAATAAGTAGTGCTACATATGGTTTAAGTGTTACTTGACGAGCCAATGCATACTCTGAGTCTATACCAACATCCCCAAACCCTTTGCTTGTTTGATCTTATTACTCCATCCATAAACAAGTTGCATAACCACGGTGACATACCCATCCTTGCCTCATGGTAACCTGGTACTGTCGTCTACCGAAATTTCGTCCCTACACAAATCGGGAAAACTCGCGGGAGGGTAATGGTAAGGTTAGATTTGCTTTGATTTATCTTATTACTCCATCCATAAACAAGTTGCATAACCACGGTGACATTACCCATCCTTCCCTCATGGACATGGTACCTGGTACTCTCGTCTACCGAAATGCTCGTCCCTACACAAATCGGGAAAACTCGCCGACGGTAATGGTTAGGTTAGGTTACCGTGTGGTAAATGTGGTAGGGGGTCCAGGGTTGTGATTAGTTAGATTGGCAATGTTGTTACCAGGTTGGCTCATATTTAGCTTCATTGAGTCATCATGTACTCCACAGTGATGAGGCAAACTGTATGGTAAAATCATAATTGGAAGAGTACAAAAAATCACAAATGGCAAGGTTAGTGAGGAGCAAGGCAGATTTAGAACTGGAAAAAGTTGTGTAGATCAGATCTTAGATATGCGAATGATAATTAAAACAATGTTAGCACAAGACAAGAAGATGTATGCTGCATTCATGGATTTAGAGAAAGCATAGGTAAATATCCAGATGAACATCGAACTCAGTTTTGTGGACGAAACTATTTTTTTTGGTGTGTTTTTAATGAATCTGCTAACCATTTCTGTCGCAATTTTTTTTTTTTTTTTTTTTTTGGCAAAAACGACAGAAATAAAATGAACCTAAACCTAACCTAACCTTTACCTAACCAAACCTAACCTAACCTGTACCTAACCAAACCTTTACCTAACTATAAAAAAATAAAAAAAAAATAAAATTACCTTTACCTATAAAAAATAATAATAATTATAATAATTGCGACAGAAACGGTTAGCAGATTCATTCAAAACACATAAAAACACACCAGAAAAAAATAATTTCGTCCACCAAAGTGAGTTTGGTGTTCATCTGGACTAATGATGAAGTCCAGATGAAGCATATAACAGAGTAGGCTGGGAGGGAATGTGGGATGTATTGAAGGGTTAAAGAGGGTGTATGGAGTGGAGTATGTATGTATAACTAATAAGCTTTTACCTGTGATTATGAATACCTAACCAAACAGTAACCTAACCTAACCATTACCGTCGGCGAGTTTTCCCGATTTGTGTAGGGACGAGAATTTCGGTAGACGAGAGTACCAGGTACCATGAGGCAAGGATGGGTAATGTCACCGTGGTTATGCAACTTGTTTATGGATGGAGTAATAAGATAAATCAAAGCAAAATCTAACCTTACCATTACCGTCAGCGAGTTTTCCCGATTTGTGTAGGGACGAAAATTTCGGTAGACGACAGTACCAGGTACCATGAGGCAAGGATGGGTAATGTCACCGTGGTTATGCAACTTGTTTATGGATGGAGTAATAAGATCAATCAAAGCAAAGGTTGGTGATGTTGGTATAGACTCAGAGTATGCATTGGCTCGTCAAGTAACACTTAAACCATGATGTACCACTACTTATTATGAGGAAAGAACAACAAAAGGTACTCAATTAATAAGGTATTTTAATACTATCATAACCATGAATATGTACAACCTACAAAGAGAAGACTACGACGATGAAAAAATGTCGAGTTGTTTTGGGCGAAATTGATATTCCAGATGCTATATTTCCGTGATCTGTTCTCGCTGACAACATAGAGAAGACCTGAGGTGATGGTTGATGTGCAGAGGCTTCTAAACCAGGAAAACAGTCACAGCAGAGTCTCATTAAGAAGTAAGCAAGTGGTAGGGACACAGTAAGTACTACTTACCACTTGCTTACCTCTTGATGAGGCTCTGTTGTGACTCTGTTTTCTTGGTTTAGAAGCCTCTGCACATCAGCCATTACCTCAGATCTTCTCTATAGTGTTGTCAGCGAGAACAGAGCACAGTAATATAGCACCTGGAATATCAATTTCGCGCAAAATAACTCGAAATTCTTCCATCGCCGTAGTTTTCCCTTCGTAGGTCCACCCGCGGCGACCCCGACTTATCCCCACAATCAATCAATCAATCAAACCGTGACGTAGTTATGTCTGGGGCCCATTCCTCCAGTAAACCCTGCATGTTATGGCAATACACAAAGTTACTGTCACTTCAAAAATACTGCAGAAATGCACTTGCTCTGGATCGAAAGTAGGATACCTTCGCTCCTTTTACAAGCAAGTTTTTCTCATTCAGTCTTGATGCAAGGAATTCTAAAGCCTTTTTTGATAGTCCCAAATCTCGTGCCAAATCATTCATCTCATGCTGATCGAATCCCTTACGAACTGAGTCATCTTCAATTTCAAAATCTGCATCATTGCTGTCACCGAGTTTATCATAATACATATCTTCAAGAAAGGGTATTTGAACAAAAACTGGCACTGGGATTTCAGGTGAATGAGG
Source organism: Chionoecetes opilio (assembly GCA_016584305.1). Lineage (NCBI taxonomy): Eukaryota > Metazoa > Arthropoda > Malacostraca > Decapoda > Majidae > Chionoecetes > Chionoecetes opilio. Next base: position 224,964 of record JACEEZ010019692.1, read on the forward strand.
CACTGGACTTATAGCTGATGGTAGACTAGGATACTCGATTTTACATTTGTTTTTTCTTGTTATATCCTGAAGTTTTTACTAAACAAAAGTAACAATATGTGCAATGATATTTTGGCTCTCACCAAACTATAGGTATACCAAATGTCAACTTATCGCGTGTTCCCTTGGTCCACATCCGTAAGCTCTAGACACACTGCTTGAACATCTTGTGAGTAGCCCAAGACTTGTCTTGATCACCAAGTTTTACTTTGAAATATGCAAAATAGGCTTGCTTGACAAATGCGCTGATGTTTGCCCTTTGACTAGGAATGGTGAAACTGCCACAGATATAGCAAAACGACTCAGGGCTGTTTAGGCACTTACGACGAGAAATAGCAGAGGTAGATATGATCTGAAAGAAAGGAAATAAGGCCTCTTCCATTTGCGACATTTCAAGAACCAGTTCACGGAACCCAAGAATTCAGGCGTTCCATTTGCGCACGAAAACCTGGGTCCGAGGCAAAGCGCGTAGTGACTCAGCAAAACCCGTGAACTTTCTCTACTTACATTGAGAGGTGGGTAGCTTGGGTAGAGTTTTCAGTTCATAACAAACAATGGTCGCCTTGGGCCCTATTTCTCTTATCGTGAAGGGTTTTCCGCATGCACGAGTCGGAGAGGATGTCAGACGGCATATACAAGAAGCCCTGGTGGATCTTGATCTTGATCTTGATCTTGATTTGGGAGTCACCCAGCAGATGCTGTCAGTGAAGCCTTTGGTCCGGCGTTCTCCCACACACGTAATCTGTTGGGAAAGAAGCAAAAGGGGGAAGCAAAACTAGGGATTTCTTTTTCCCCTCCTTCCTCTCTCTGCATCACATTCATACGGGGTCCCCCATCACTGAGGGGCCCCCTGCCTCTCATGCTCTCTCCTACGTGCTCTCCAAGAATTCTCCAAGAATTCTTTTACACTCTCAATCACACGACTGTCACTCCTCCCCTCAGCACACAACCCCAGCAGGTACTCTATCTCCACTCTCCTGTCTCTCATCTCTCGCCATTCTTCCACTCCGACCTCTCCTACCACTACCTCCAACATCTTTGTTCTAGCATACTCATACCGTTCACATTCCAGCATCAAGTGCTCCACGGTTTCATCCACTCCTGTCACACACATCACACACACCTTGCTGCCACCATTCTTCCATCTGTACATACGACTATTTACCTCCAGCGACTTTGTCCTGGCTCTGAGAGTAAATCCCCTCCATAGCCACCATCATAGAACCTTTCATACCGTGGCTGGTCCTTTCTCCTGTACCATTCCAGTGTTGATTTCTCACTCATTCCCCTCAGCCATTCTTCTTTCCCTTTCTCTTCCACTCTCCTATTTATTTCCTTTTTGCATACAGCCATACTCCCATGTCTCATCACTCCTGTCACAAACATTCCCAGTTCACCTGTCCATCTTTCCACTTTTAACTGAGTCTTTCATCCACTTCCCATACATATTCCAGTCCCAAACCTTACTTGCCCATTTGCTGTCACCCATTCGTTGCAGTCTAGCTCTGTACCTCAGTCCTGCCTTTGCTATCCTCTCTCTGAACGTGCTCCATCCCATGTCTCCTCTAATCGCTTCCACTGCCACATACCTATTGGCTCCTAATGCTATTCTGCCTGCTTTGTTCTGTGTTACTTCCAATCTGTCCAACTCCTTCCTAGACCACACCATTGTTTCCAGGCCATACATAATGCTAGGGACTGCCACACCCTTCCATAGTCCTCTCACCACTTCATACTTGTTGGCCCGACATCTTGCCACACTGCCTAGCCTTTCAACCCACTGGTTGGCTCTAGCTATCCTCTCATGTTTAGTTTTCTCACAGCCTTTATCATCCAACCAAATACCCAGATACTTGTACTCTTTCGTTCTCTTTATTTCATTCCACCCACCATCCAAATCCTGTCATCATCAGAGTCATCACATTCACCACCGAACACTTGACTCTTCTCCTTACTGAGCTAACGTTGAAGTCCCTTCCATACTCAGTCACAGCATTCAGCATCTCCTGTAGCTCATTGTGGTTTTCACTAAGGATCACCACATCATCTGCATACATCAGTACACTTAACACTTCATCTCCAATTTTCACACCCAGACCTGTACGCTTCACTCTCACTGCCATTTCCTCAACATATAATCCAAAAAGTAGAGGAGAAAGGACACAGCCCTGTCTTACTCCTCTCTTACTATTCACCCATCCAGTCTCGAGGTCACCCATACTGAACTTGGCCTGTGTGTTCTCATACATACTGCTTATTATTTTAACAACCTTCTCACTCATGCCAATCGTCTCCAATACCTTACATAACATTCTCCTATCCACTCTGTCATACGCTTTCTCAATATCTAGAAAGGCTAGATATTTCTTTCTTCCCTCCTTCCTTGTTCTCTCAATCACTTCATTCATTACAAACATATTGTCCTCACCTCTTCTGTCTTTTCTGAATCCATTCTGCTCTTCATCCATCACCTTATTTCTTTCCACAACTTCATCTAGTCTTTCATTCAGTACACCATAGAAAATCTTACATACCGTGTCACACACCGCTATTGGCCTGTAATTTTTTATCTCCTTCCTACTCTTGTGTCCTCCCTTATGTATGAGGGTCACTCTACTGTCATTCAGGCACCAGGCACCTTTCCTCTCTCCATATATGTCCAAACAACTCATGCATTCCCTCAATTACTCCCTCACCTCCCTCTCTATATAATTAATTCGGGATACCGTCCATTCCAGGGGCCTTTCCATTTTTCTGTTTTCTTACATACCCTTCAATCTCATCCATTCTAATTTCTTCATCCATCATTTCCTCTATTTTCCTCCCTAAGGTGACGTTCCCTAAGTCACTATCAGGCTCATTCACACCTCCAATATCTTTCCAGAAGTCTTCTACAGCTCTGACCATTTCCTTTTTCTCCCTTAGTGACCTGCCATTCACCACTAGTTCTTCTACATTTCCTGTATGCTTACTCTCTTCTCCTCTCAAGAACTTATACCATTCCCTACCTCCTTCCTCACCTTTTTCCCTAAGTTCTCTGATAACTTTTCTCTCTTCATTCACTCTTGCCTTCCTCACCAAGCATTTCACCTCCTTTTGCTTATCTATACTCTTCCCATGCCCTTTCATACTCTATTCTTTCAGCTTCACTGTTTGACCTATTCTTTCTCAGACTCCTACACTTCCTATTTGACTGTTTCCTTTCTTTCCTGGCCTTGTCGATCTCATTGTTCCACCAACTCTTTCTTGTCCTGCCATTTGCTCTCTTTCTTGTTCTGCCTATGCTCTCTTCTGTCACTTTGTTAAGCTTCCTTAACAATCTCTCATTCATCTCATCCACACCTCTCTCAGCCCTCAAACCATTCTCTCCCAGCTTCCAGTCCTCATTACTCACCACTTCTCTGAAATAATCCCAGTCTGCATCTCTAAGTTTCCAACGTCCATTCCTCTCTTCTTTCACGTTCACTCTTTTTTCCTTCAAACACTCATACTCCATTACTATGACGTTATGGTCACTCGCTACGTCGATTGTCCTTTCCTCATCCACCCACATACTTCTCACCCGTTCTCTAGCCTTCCGGTTCACTAACATAAAGTCAATGGCAGATTCATTCTCCCTTCCACTCCAGGTCACTCTTCCTTCAGCCAGGGTCACATTAAAAATTTATAATTCATTCTCCTCTGCAAAGTCAAGCAGCAATTGGCCATTTTCATTTACTTCCTCTCCTAACACACCAATGTGACCATTCATTTCTCAAATCACAATCACATTTTCACTTCTATTCTGTTCTACAACCCTTTGCACAATTCTATACTTCCTTTCATTCTCGGCTCTCGCTCCTGTTCCTTCCACTGTCATGTAACACACTATCACCAAGATCCTTTCTCTTCCCTTTCGCACCTTATATTCCAAACGTACTGCCATAATATCCTCACCCATTTCACACCCTCCTACATCTAGCTCCTCTATATCTATACCTGCTTCCTGCCTCACAAGTACTCCCACTCCGCCACCCTTTTTCTGCTGCTTACTTCTGCCCTTGCCGATCATACTGTAAGTCTCAGATCTAAGTTCAATTATCTCTCTCATTTGTGTTTCTGTCACTCCAACTACGTCAATGTTCCATTCATTCATTTCCCTGCTGAGGTCTTCCATTTTTTCAACATTCCATCCTCTAACATTCACACAGCCCAACCTCACATTCCCTTTTGTTGTCAGCAGTCACTCATTCGCATTTGTCACCCTCTTTTCCCTCAACTTGCAGAGTCTCTCAGTCGCGCGTATCCACTCAAGCATTCTCCCGCACATCCGCCTCTCTCCTTCCCAGTTTAGGTGCACTTTGTCTCCCTCAAAGACCTCCTGTGGGAGTGCACCGTCCAGGTCTATGAAACTTACTCCATAGTCCCCTGGATCCTTACTGCACTCCGCTTTCATTCTTACAACCTCCTCTTGGAGTCGCTTGTTTGTGTCGCGTCTTATTTCCTCATACCCTGCATTTTCCCGAGGTCGCCCCATGATTGGAGGCCATGCGTTCCCGCGATCTTAAACTTGATATGATCCCTTCACATAACAGCTAGCTGAGTTCTCTCTCTCTCTCTCTCTCTCTCTCTCTCTCTCTCTCTCTCTCTCTCTTGCCTCGCCAGCTGAGTATGTTTGTAAACTAAAAACGGGGTTTTTGCGTTCCATTTGTGACACGCGAACCCAACCCTGAACCCAGAACCCAACCCTGAACTGAAAGAACTGGCTCATGCAACTTGGGCACAAATGGAAGAGGCCTATGTGAATAAAAAAAATAAGTTGAACAGTCACAAGCTTAGAAAAACAAAAAAATAAAGCTTACATAAATGTTAACTGTTGTTAATTGTCTGTTAACCCCTTGTATACAGACTTTTATGTATTGTTTGCAGAATACGATAGTATTCACCTATATAGAGCGGCACACAATCTCTCACCGCACTGTCTCACGTGTAACTGAATAGACAAGTTACAAACAGTCGCCGTTTGCTAATAACGCCTCTTCTACGAGTCGTGGTCAAAGTGTTAATAAAATTAATTAATAAAATAACTAATTTAGCTCTTTTCCTTACAATATGCATGATTAACAATAAATAAATAATTAAATAATAGAAGCAATCAGCTGATTAGTCATATTACTTACGAACAACCAATACAATGTTGCTTATTCAGAGCGTAAGCTGTAGAGGAAAAAAATTGACGTGATAGAAGAAAACAGACTGTAGTTTTGAAATCAGCATGCCAATCTTAGTCTAAATCAAATGAAAAATCGAACTCAACAGAAATTATGTTCAAAATTGTTCCCCAGTGATATATAATTTATCTCATTTGCTAGGTCTAGGCTATAACTTTTATTAACACTCTATAGGTCAAGTTTTGCATGTTCGTCATCACACCGATATCTTGTGTTTTCTGTCACCCGCTGAGTCATCGTGTTTTCCATTGTCAGTTTCAACAATCTATCCCCCCAAGTATTTTCATTTTCTCCTTCAAATGTCTCCCATTTTACATCCTTGCAGTTGAAATCTCCAACCAGCAGTATCTTTTTATTTTGTTTAAGTACTTCAGGGTGTCCTCTAAGTCTAATACTTTCTCAAGTTCTTCCTTACTCCAAGTACCTATTTGTTCTGGGTGGTAGCCTACATAGGTTGCCACTATAGTCTGTGTTTCTCTATTTCTGACTTGTATTTGTACACTCACTATTTCAGCTCTTACTTCTCAATACTCCACTTTTTTTACTTCACCCCTAATTTTGTCAGTATCATAACTCCACCACCTCTTCTACCACTTCTGTCCCTTCTCCACATGCTGTATTTATTGTTTATCATCACTTGATCATCTTCTACTAATTTATTTTCTGTTAAACACACTACGTCTGGATCTCTATTTAATAAATAATCTCTTAGTTCCAGCCTTGGTATTATCCCATCTATGTTCGTGTACTGTACATCACTTTCTCTCCTTTTTTTACAACATTTTTCCTCACTCCATTTTCCTTTAGTCTTTTTTTTTTTTATTCCACTTTCTCACCCTGTCGTTTAGTACCCTCCAAAACAAATTGTTTTTCTTCCTCCGTTCTTTCTTCATTTATCTGTTTTACTTCCTCTTGCATTTCCTTTAACTTTTTCCTTTCTTCTTCATTCGTCGCTTTTTTTACATACACCTCTGAAATCATCAGTTGACCTGAAGCCTTAGCCTGAAGGCCTGGATTTCTTCGGTTGCCATATGTGATTTCAATAACTGTGTGTGTGTGTGTGCTGTGTGTGTGTGTGTGTGTGTGTGTGTGTGTGTGTGTGTGTGTGTGTGTGTGTGTGTGTGTGTGCATAAATATATATGTATGTATAATATCCAACACGTCAACAAAAGGAGCATGATACCAACCAAGGCAATTGAGAAGGACGTGGGCAGTGGCCAAAGTAGCGTGGCCGCATAAAGGAACTTCATTAGTTCGGGTGAACCAGCGGAGGGAGAAGCGGCTACATTCCTGCCACGGCATCGTCCCTCTTGCCAGTGGGGTAACATAGGCAGTCTCTGACAGATTAAGTTCACTGGCCACTTGTTGAAGAATCTTCTCATCCATGACCTATGGAAACAAAGTGATAAAATTGTATAGATTTCATCATAGAATGGATACAGCATTGTTAGAATCAGTGCAGAGTAGGATGACCAAAATGATACAGGGGATGAGTAACTATAATTATGAGAGGACATTTGAGAGGCTAATCTACACTACACAATCTACACTCACTCGAGAGGCGTAGAGTAAGGGGTGATCTGATAAAAGTTTTAAGTGGTTACAGGGGTATAATATAGGAGATGTAGGAAAAGTTCTTACGGTAAGTATTCAGGGTAGAACAAGAAGTAGCGGATTCAAACTCGAAAAACATAGATTTAAGAAAGAAATAGGAAGAAACTGGTTCATAAATAGGATAGCAGATGATTGAAATGGACTCACAGTCATCAGGTAGTTAGTGCGTAGTCAATAGGGAGCTATAAAAGGAGGCTAGACCTTTTTTTTAGGAATTATATAAACTATGCCACCCTACAGACACGGCAGAATACATTTCCGAAGTCTACTCGTAACATACAACTTGTCTATTTTATGGATGGGGATGATAGATGGATGTAGGTAGGGTTAAGTAACAGGAACTACCAAGTGTAGGTCTCACGGCCTCTTGTATTTTCCTTCTTTTATTAAGGAATATTATTTCTCATATAAATTAAAAATTTGATTATATATTATTTAATCAAATTAATTATTTTTTCTTATGTGTTTTTACTCAGGAGGACATGCAGATGGTACCTAATAGTGAACAGATGTTTAGAGGTGAGGAAGATGAGAAACTAAAAGATATTGTGATAACTAAGGAAATGGTGGAAGAGGGTATAGACTCTATAGAGTCTAGTCGATGGTATAAAACTATTAAACCATGATAGATAAATGGTGCAGTGTTAATCCCCTTGCTCCCATAGCTGCAATAGTTGGACTTCGGTGATTGCCCCGAAACTTAAGGGAATTTTTAGTCAGTGAATATTGCCTTGAATTGCTAGTCATAATCAAAGCATTTTAGATCAATAAGCTATTCTTTGGAGCCCAAATTAAACTATTCAATTTCATTTATTTACATAGTAGTTTAAATAAACAACAAAAGCTTAATTGTAATGTAACTAATCATAATATTAACGCCGTTTTCCTTATATGAACATACTTTTCTTTTACAGACAGATACTCTACGTAATTAAAATATAAACTAAATAATATGAAACGAGCACAGCAGAAAAAGTTAAGCGGGGCAGAAAGAAGAAAACTAATGAAAGCCCAAGATGAAGAATGTAAAAAGTCAAGCAAGATGTTAACAGATTTTTTGAAAAAAGGAACAACTGCATCATCAACATCAAAATCATCTCAGGATATGATACCAGGACCTACCGTAGATAACACTATAGTCGCCATATGCACTAATGTCGCCAGGCGCCATATATTACGAATTATAGCATCACTACTGATTTGTATGTGCCACTGAAGATGATACACCGTAGTTTATATCATGACTGTATAATCCATGTGCACCCTGTTTCAGTGTTGTTTATAGCTTTGTACTATATGCAAGTATAAACTGTTTCAAATTTCACTACTCGTTTTTTTTCTTCGGGCGACGACAGACAGCAGCTCATCACATTTCGGGCGGAAGGACATAAACACTAGCTGGCGATCTTAGTGTAGCCGTTACTAAGGTCGCCACTCGGGTGATATTTTGGTAATTTGTTCATTTGTAGCCATAATATAACACAGATGAAGACACAAAATGACACAGACTCTTCAGATAGCCCCTTTTAACTTTCCTGAAATTCTGGATGAAGAAATGTAAGTGTGATCGCCACCAAACGTCTGTAAATCGAAAAGAAACATTGCCCTGGCGACTTTAGTGCTATCTACGGTAGCACTTCTGCACATGAAACATCTCCAGGGCTCGAAAAAGAAGAGAGGTCTAGCAGTAACAGTGAAGAAGATTCAGGAGAGCAAGATTCTTTAGGAAAACTGGAACCCCAGGATTCATGAAGTTCAGAAGAGGAGTCAAACAAATTACTTGATCCAGTTCAGCAAAACACGTCATTAACCAGAAGTGTGCGTGATGTGGTTCATCATCAAGACTTTGGATATATAAAATTTGACTTGGCATCAAGGAAAGCAATCGTGACAGATCCATTGCGCACAGAAATAGTGGAAAGAGGCTCAACTTATTTCCAGAACAGCAGCGGACCTTTTGCACAAAAGAATAAACGATCAATGACTTCATCATGGTTTAAGAAGCGACTAGGGAAAGGAAAGGCTGAGGTGAATCGGTCTTGGTTGGTATATTCTCCTGTGAAGGGTGCAGCATTTTGTTTTTCATGTCTACTTTTCCCATCAAAAGGTGCAGTCAGATATAGTTCTCTGGAAACTGAGAAAGGCTTCAATAATAGGCCACTACACTGAATAATAAGATCCCGTTCCAAATGTCCATAAATCTTGATTAGATAGGTAACTTGCGGACAACTGGGTGCTAGCGACCAATATTTTATGTTATTTTAACCACAATAAGGCAATCTTAAGTGTTCTTATGTTGAAAATCAGGTTTTCACTAATAAAACCAATGGTTTTGATATACTCATGTCCATACCATGAACATTGGTTAGAAGAAATAGTATTTGAAAGTATGATCTACTCATGTATGGTTCCACAGCTTTAAGGAACTGTTACGTCAACATGTTTGGGTGAATATATTTCTCCATTGATGCTGAAATATTATAGATTGTGCGCACAAGGGTAGTATGATTTCTTATTCTCCATATTATTTATCATCTCAATATTATTTCTACTTTCAAATACTATTTCTTCTAACCAATGTTCATGGTATGGACATGAGTATATAAAAACCATTGGTTTTATTAGTGAAAACCTGATTTTCAACATAAGAACACTTAAAGTAATCGTCCAGACCATTTCATCATTCCTGATTTAATGCAATCAAACCATAGCCATTAACGAGTATATCAACAATACGTCGTCACTTTTTGTATCCAGTCAGCCGTTTTTAAATAATCCGCAATCAAAATCTGCAAATTCCCCGAGTTCTCAAAACACTCTCAAGATTTGCAGACGCTCAGGCTCAGGCTCCGTGACGTAGCGAAAGGGAGGCTCCTCTTCCCGCGCTTGATCAGAGGCACGTAAACACAGAGATAAATATAGTACTTGAAGATATTTGGGTGTTTCTGATAGATTTTTTTTGCTATATGTCACATGCATGCACCCTTTATGGGTGCAGCATGCTTCCTTCCCACACACACGCCTGCACACCGACACCCTTCCCACACACACGCCTGCACACACGCCTCCTTCCCACACACACGCTTGCATACACGCCTCCTTCCCACACACACGCCTGCACACACGCCTCCGTCCCACACACACGCCTGCACACCGACACCCTTCCCACACTCACGCCTGCACACACGCCTCCGTCCCACACACACGCCTTCACACCGACACCCTTCCCACACTCACGCCTGCACACACGCCTCCGTCCCACACACACGCCTGCACACCGACACCCTTCCCACACACACGCCTGCACACACGCCTCCTTCCCCCACACACGCCTGCACACACGCTTCCTTCCTACACACACGCCTGCACACCGACACCCTTCCCACACACACGCCTCCACACACGCCTCCTTCCCACACACACGCTTGCATACACGCCTCCTTCCCACACACACGCCTGCACACACGCCTCCTTCCCACACACACGCCTGCAGACACGCTTCCTTCCCACACACACGCCTGCACACCGACACCCTTCCCACACAGACGCCTGCACACACGCCTCCTTCCCACACACACGCCTGCACACCGACACCCTTCCCACACAGACGCCTCCTTCCCACACACACGCCTGCACACCGACACCCTTCCCACACACACGCCTGCACACACGCCTCCTTCCCACACACACGTCTGCACACCGACACCCTTCTTACACACACGCCTGCACACACGCCTCCTTCCCACACACACGCCTCCTTCCCACACACACGCCCTCTACACACGTGTGTGTTGTGTGTGTATGTGTGTGTGTGTGCAGGAAGGGTGTTGGTGCGCAGGCGTGTGTGTGGGAAGGAGGCGTGTGTGCAGGCGTGTGTGTGGGAAGAGTGTCGGTCACAGCGACAGATTCACTGTCTGACACCGAAGTACAATCGCTCATCTTAACATTTTCCGACAGGTGTCAGACAGAGTGTCTGCGGGCGTCCCTGTTCTGACGTCATCAATAACAGTCGTAGCCCTGTTGGAGGGAAGATTTTTTTTTCGCGCGCTTTTTACAAAAGTCGTGTTTTTACGGAAATAAGGCCTGGAAATCAATTATTTTTGGTGGATTAGGTGCTTTGAATGTACATTCAACATAATCAGGCAAAAAAAAAATGGGTCTGGACGATTACTTTAAGATTGCCTTATTGTGGTTAAAATAACATCAAATATTGGTCGCTAGCACCCAGTTGTCCGCAAGTTACCTATCTAATCAAGATTTATGGACATTTGAAACAGGATCTTATTATTCAGTGTAGTGGGCTATTGGAAAAGGCCAGAGAAAATAACAGTAGCTACATGAGAACTCACCAAGGCATCGGGATTCTTTTACAACATGAAAGGAAGTGGTAAGACGATTTTTAAAAAAGGAAGAGTTAATAGATGCTCAGCTTCAAAATCAAATTGCTACAGAGAAGGAAAGATGGCGACAAGTTCTTAAGAGGCTGTTATGCTGCATAAAATATTTATCGAAACAAAACTTGGCCCCTAGAGGCCACCGAGAAAATATCACTGGTATTGAAAACCTTTACAGTAACACTAGATATTTCATGGAACTTCTGAAGCTTGTTGGAGAGTTTGATCCAGTCATGAAGGGCCATCTTACTTATGTTCAACAAAATCCAGGCTCAACCACTTACCTTTCACCAGAAATACAAAATGAGTTCATCCAGCTATTAGCATCCACTGTTAGAGAAAACTTGTGTGTGACATCCAGAGAGCCAAGTACTTTGGGCTGATGTTTGAATCTACTCCTGATGCTGCACATCGAGAACAAATGTCTGAGACCATACGATATGTTGATATAAATTTTGAAGATAAAACTGTTGTTTTGAAGGAGTCCTTTTAAGGATTCATTCAAGTTCATAAGAAAGATGCAGCAAGTACTGCACATTATTTTGCAGCAACTAGAAAAGGATAACTTACCTTTTGAAGACTGTCGATCACAGTGTTATTATGATGATGCTGCTGTAATTTCTGGTTATAAATCTGGAGTACAACAGAGACTTGCTACAATAAACTCAAAAGCAACATTTGTAAACTGTGACAATCACACACCTAATTTAGCTGGAGTTCACGCTGCTAGTCAGGAGGTTGCACCTGTGACATTTTTTGGTACTGTGCAGGCTATCTATGTTTACTTTTCCAGGTCAACTCTTCGGTGGGAAAGATTGAAAAGCTCTCTTGTTATGACAGTGAAGTCAGAGTCAGAAACACGCTGGAGTGCCAGAGCAGAAGCAGTTAGACCAATACATGATCACTTAAAACAATTAAGAGAACTATTGGAAAATATTGCTGATGATCAGAATGAAACAACTGAAACAAGAAGTGATGCAACTCAGATACTACATCGGATTTTAACATTTGAATTTTTGGTTCTTCTTCGATTCTAGAATGTTGTACTCGCCAAGATTGATCGGGTTCAGAAAAGGCTGCAAGACCACACAATGAACTTCCATGATGCTGCAAAAGATATTCAGGCCTTACAAGAATATTTTCTAGAAAACAGAGACGCTATCAGCAAGAATTCACTGGAAGAAGCAAAGGAACTGTGCCATGATTGTGATGTCAAGGTTGCGAGACGGCGGAGGAAGAAGATGATGCCAGGGGAAATAGCAGAGGATGAAGGGCTGACAGTAGAAAGAAAAAATTTGCGACTGATGAAAAGCATAATTGACAAAATGCACACACAGGTGGGAGACAGATTCAATAATCTGAACAGTTTGGACTCCAATTTTGGCTTCCTCTTGGACATGCAGGAGCTTTTGTCCACAACTAATGAAAATAACTTAATTGAAACTGAGATATAGCTACTGATCTGGGAAACTTTTATGATACAGACTTGGATGGTTCAGAAATGTTCAATGAAATTATGGACTGCCGAATGCTACTCAAGACAAGGGCTGATGTTACAATCTCAACTCCAGAAGACCTCCTTTGCTTCATTGTCCAGTATGGGGATGATAGTGTATTTCCAAATCTTAGAATTGGTCTTCAGATCTTGTTGACTATTGTAATATCCATAGCCAGTTGTGAATTGTCCTTTAGTAAATTAAAGCTTATCCTTTTTTATCTTCGTGCATCCATGGGACAAGAAAGATTGTCGTCTTTGGCACTACTTAGTGTGGAGTGGGAAATAACAGACAATGTCAATTTTGACAAAGTAATTGATACATTTGCGGCAGTTAAGGCAAGGAAGATTTGTCTTTAAATTTTGTCAATTAAAGACTAAAGTATGCTAGGTCATTTTATTTATTTTAAGTTGCCACCGAGACAGCCACCGAGCACTCCCTTCTTCTTCTTCTTCTTCTTGTGACCTTTTCTGCTTATTATCGCTTTGTAGGTCGTCTGTCAAGCTCGGGGTCGAACTTGACACATTTCTTCCTTCTTGCCACTCTGTAGCCCTTTCTTTCCCTGCCACCTGTGGGGAGAGAAGGGGCATAACAGGGCAGTATATACACAGACATAAGTCCCTCCTATCAACTACCCTCCTATACTTCTTCTACATTTCCACGCAATCTTTTTTCCCAAACCTGCTTTAAAAACACCTTAGTTATTTCTACTATTTTCCTTCTCTCTTCATTACTCCCATACAGTCCTAGCACAGTAAGGATTCCCCCATCCACCTCGTATATCCTTCTATCCCATTCACCGTCTCCTATCACTCCTAATATGGACTGTATCAGCCTCCTCCTCTCCTGCTCATATCTGCCACACTCAATAATCAAGTGTTCAATAGTTTCCCTTGTTCCTCTACAGAAGCTACAGGCTTCTGTAGAGGCAGAGGGAGGAACTGTGGATGCGCCACATGCAGGTGGGTCCTGCCCACCCTACTCCTAGACTTCACCTCTAATGTTCCTGTCCTTGCCTTCACCAACAGTCTGCTTCCCCAGCCACCTGCATGCCAGTGAAGTGCTCAGGCTTCTCTTTCCTACAGTACCACTTTAACGTGAATTTACCCTCCATACCTGCTCTCCACCTACAGGCTTGCGCGGATGATCTTTTACGCCAGAATCCGTTCATCGAGATTTACCGCGCAGATTTAAAGTTGCTTCCCAAGCTATAAAAAAATGCAGAAGGCATGAATCGTATGTCTGACAGCGACGTATATCATCTTGCACACTCACCGGTGTGTGGGAGGGAGGGTTTCCCTCCCTCTCCTCCCTCCATAGGCGGTTGACAGTTTGCATGATTTTGAACTTATAGCCTGCAGCGTTCACCTACATCCCGTGTTTTTGCCTGTTTTTGCTGGATTATATAATGGGTGGAAAACATACGGATGGCACAACGATTCAAGCAATCATTGATCTTTACAAGGCTGGGATCAATAATAAGGAAATTTGCAAGCTTAAAGGACTAAAGCTTAGAACAGTGCAAAATTTGATCCGCCGATTTAAGGCTGGCGGAGAGGTGAATCTCCCGCTCCCAAAAAAACAACCTGGGAAACAAAAAAAAACGTGTAACAGAACCAGGAGCGTGTTAAGGCGACAGCTTGATGCCAATCCTAGCCTTACAGCCAGAGAACTGAAGGAGGAAATCATACTCTCTTGGTAATGTGTCGCTTCGTACTGTACAGGAAACTTTGAAACGTGACCTTGGGCTACAGGTGTTACTGGGCGCGGAATAAGCCACTGATAAATGACCGCCAAAGGAAGAAAAGGCTTCACTTTGCAAAGAAATACAGAGATTGGCCTCTCGACAAGTGGCGGGCTGTGCTGTGGAGTGACGAAAGCACATTTTGTGTGAGTGGAGGAGGACCAGCAAAAGTGTACCGTCGCCCCAGCTCAGACCCCACCGAGCCTCGCTACACACGAAAGACCACAAAACACCCTCCCAGTTTAATGGTGTGGGGTTGCTTTACTTTTCATGGTATTGAGAACTTAGTTATTTTCCCAAAGAACACAACTGTTAACAAAGTGGTGTATTTTGATCTTTTAAATGACCACCTGGAGGCCTGCTTTGAAAAGACACAGGCACAGATTTTCCAACAGGATGGAGCATCCTGCCACACAGCTCGAGATGTGATACAGTGGCTTGATGACTGCAAGATTGAGAGAATAGATGACTGGCTAAGTAATTCTCCCGATATATCACTCATAGAAAATCTTTGGGCCATCATTAAAGGCAAACTCCGCTCACGTGACACCTCTACACTCCCCAAGCTTGAAATGGAGCTCCGAAAGTGTTGGGAAGAATTTAAGCCTGAGTTCCTTCAAAATCTTGCTGACAGTGCACCACGTCGCCTTCAAAGGGTCATCAAGAGAAAGGGCTACGCAACGAAATACTAACTACAATTGTAAGTGTTGATATTCTACGTTATTTTGTTATAAACATGGTGCGTCATACGTGTAAACATTCCCTTTTCGGAGGCGCGCACTGATTATCCACGCAAACTGTAGCTAGTCCATTGTCTTCTATTCTTATCCTCATCTCCTTGGTTCTTATCCTGTTCCAGGTTTCTACTAGGTTTTCCCTCCTTTTCCACCTCTATAATTCCTTTATCCATGTTGAGCTTGTCCCAACCTCCTTCAGGATCTGCTTCACCCATCTATCCTCACTAAGTCCCTCTATTTTCTTCAGGAGGTTAAGTTTCCCTTTTAAAATCCTTTCCTTGAAGGTGCTCCACCCCATATCTCCTCGAATGGCCTCCACAGCTGTGCTGGTTGGGGCTCCTAATTCCCATCTACCCATAATGTTCTGTGTCCTCTCTAGCCTAGTAATGTCTCCCTCCCAATAATAGGTTATCTCAGACCCATACAAGCAATATGGCACTGCCATTCCTTTCCAAAGACTCCTACCTACTTCATATTTGTTAATTGTCCTACTTCCCCCCTTAATGATCATGCCTGTCATCCTCCTAGCCTTTTCCTCATTAGTTTTCCTTTGTCTTTCTCCTCCAACTCCTTCCTTACTTACTTCCAGTCCTAAGTATGTATACCTATCAACCACCTCTAGAATGTTGTTCCCTAGAACCCATTGACCTTCCTCTCTGCTGTTGAACTCCATCACCTTACTCTTCCTGACACTGAACCTAATGTTCCATTCCCTTCCATAACTGTTGACTATTCCCAGCAACTCCTCCATGTCTTCCTTCCTCTCTGTCATGAGAACTACATCGTCTGCATAGGCTAAACATCCTAGTTTTCTATTCCCCACTCTGACTCCCTTCTCTGACTTTCTGATCCTCACTATCAGCTCCTCCATGTAGATGTTGAAGAGTGTTGGAGAGATAATACATCCCTGCCGGACTCCTATGTTATTCTTCATCCATCCTGTGCTGATATCTCCTAGTGTGAACTTTACCTCATTTTCCTTATAGCTACACCTCCCTAATTACCTGCACCACCTTATCATCTACTCCTATGTGTGCCAATAGTCTCATTCATTTTCTTCTATCAACCGAGTCGTATGCTTTCTCAATATCTATAAATACCTGGTACAGTTCCTCATCTCCCCTCCGGCTCCTTTCTATGATTTCCTTTATCACCAACAAGTTTTCTAAACCTCCTCTACCTTTCCTGAACCCATTTTGCTCTTCTCCCAGCACCTTATCTTCCTCCAGCCATGACATTAGCTTGTTGTTTATCACCCACCCAAATACCTTGGCCAGTACATTCATCACTGCTATGGGTCTGTAATTTCCTATTTCCTCTTTTGGCTTCCCTCCTCCTTTATGTATAAGTGTCACCCTACTCCTTTTCCAGTCTTGGGGCACCTCACCTTTCTCCAACATCTCTCTAAACAGATTAACTAGAGCTAGTTTCAACCCTTCTCCTCCATACTTTATGAATTCCCCTATGATTCCATCTGTTCCTCCTGATTTTCCTATCTTAATTGCTTGTATAGCAGAAGCTACATCCTGCTCCTCTATTACTATACTTTCCATTTCTCTTTCTTCACTGTAGATAACTAAGTTCCCTACTTCCTCTTCCACTTCTTCCTCCTTCCATATGACTTTCCTCCAGTATTCTTCCACTACAGGTATAATCTCTTCCTCTCTTGTTAACTCTCTATCCTCCATCTTCAGCCTAACTTCTTGGTGCCCACTGGCCCCACCTAGGTTTCTCTTCAGTCTTCTCCATCCTTCCTTTTCTCTTTCCCTTCTAGGCATATTACGAAGTACCTATGCCTGTTCTTCTTCCCACATTCCTATCTTCTTCCAAACTAAGGACTGGGCTCTTTTCTTTGCCTCTTGGTATCTATCCCAGGCCTCCCTCCATTCTTCCTCATACCTCCCCCCTTGAAGTCTTGCTAATTTGGCCACACTTTTCTGTTTCCTGTTCTCTTTTTTTCTATCTCGTATTGCCTGTCCGACCTCCTTATCCCACCAACCTTTGAGCCTCGTTTTTCCTATTTTGAATTGCTTTGTTCCTATCGCTTTCTTGGCTTCCTGTCTAATGACGTTCTTGATCCCTTGTTCCCACTCACTAACAGTGCTCCCAATCCCTTCTGTATCTCCTGGCATGGTATTCTCCATTCCTCGACAATACTCTATCCAGTTAGCGTTTTTCACATCCCATTTTTCTTTCCATATTACCTTCTTAGCATTATTTTCCTCCCTGTGTTTGCCACACGTGATCCCTATCATGCTATGATCTGATATATCTACATCCTCATTTTTCCAAATCCTGCATCCTTGTCTATTTACAGACTCATTGACGAGTATATAATCTATCGCCGACTCGTTGTTTCTATCTCTCCATGTTGTTGGGTTTTCTGACTCCCAATTCTTTATTCTACAGCCCGACTTTTCAGAAAAATCTAATAACAACTCTCCGTTCCTGTTAACTCTTTCCTCCATCAGGCCGATATGACCATTCATGTCGCCCATTATCACCCACTTGTCCCTCCCGACCTTTTCTTTGATCTCAAGCATCGCCTCAAACAGCTTTCTATTGTCTTCCTGATTTCCACGACCTTCTACTCCCATGTATACTACTGTCACCCACCAGACTTCTTTCTGTTCCCTAACTTTTACCGTTACTATATCTCCTTTATTATAACCTAGCTGGTTTTCTATATCCCTGGTTGGGTTTATTTCTTCAATAGTTCTTCCTGCCTTTTCTTTCATGAGTATTCCTGCACCTCCTCCCTTTTTTTCTCCTACCTTCCTTCCTCTGCCTATTCCTACCCAACCTCCTTCATCCCACTCAATGCTGTCATGCCATCCTGTCTCACATACTCCTATTACATCATACTCCTTTCCCTCTTCTATCAATGTCCTCCATTTCCCTTCACTCCATCCCCTTGTGTTCAGTAAGGCAAGCAGCATTCCTCCTCTACTCTCCCTTTCCTATGCCTGGTCACTCTCCTTCTGTTGAGCCCACTCTGCTACATTCCACGCCATCCACACCTTCCCCACGTTAGACATGTGTATGCGTGCCATCTCGTGACCACACCTGGTTCCAACTCATCCTCTCCCCGCCCGTCAGTGTGGCAAGGTTGGTAGAGACGTGAGTTCGCAATGTGCAGCGTCCCTGTGCATTCGGTCAGCGGTTCGAGTCCGCCTAGTTCGTGCTGACGTGGCGGCGCTTTGTATAGTCAATAACCTTGTAGTTGGTACTTGCAAAGTGTCTAGATAGGATGAAAATCTTATCTCTTATCATCCTCTCCCACAGCTGTAGCCCATCACACGCCCAATTCTCCAGCTGCTCTACACACTTCTTATTCACCCACCTCCTCTTTGCACCATACAGTGAGGCCTCCTTCCCTTGCCTCATGGGGATACACACCACCAGGGGGCTCTGCCGTACCTTTCTCTTCACCATCTCCTCGAAAGCCTTCACTGTCTTTTCTCCTCCTACATTTAACAAACCGTTGCCACCTCCCTCTATGACTACCAGGTCCTCCGGCTCCATCTCGCTTAGGTGTTGTCTCACCTTTTCGCGGATGGTCCTGATGTTAGCTCCTGGCAAACATTTATCCTCTATCCTATAGTACTCGCTCGTCAGACTCTGTATCTCTTTACCGAGCCCTCTTAGAATACTGTCCCCAAACAACCATATCCTTCTTTCCCACTTACCGGATCTCTTCAGACGTAGTCGCTTGCCCCCGGTGACCATCTTCCATGACCACCGGCCGACTCCCATCCAGGGTGTCGTTGTCGCCTGGGCTCGCAGGTCTGTGCTCCTCTCCCTTGCTCTGGCTCCTTGGTCCCCGGTGGCCGCCGTTGTCGTCCTCCTCAACGGTTGGGGACTCTGCTCCCTTGCAGACAGGTCTGGCCTCCTTGTACTGGGTCCTCGGTCCCCGGTGGCCGCCGTAGTCGTCCTCCTCAGCGGTTGGGGACTCTGCTCCATTGCAGGCTGGTCTGGCCTCCTTGCACTGGGTCCTCGGTCCCCGGTGGCCGCCGTAGTCGTCCTCCTCAGCGGTTGGGGACTCTGCTCCATTGCAGGCTGGTCTGGCCTCCTTGCACTGGGTCCTCTTTCCCTAATGGCCGCCGTTGTCGTCCTCCTCTGCGGCTGGGGACTCTGCTCCTCTGCTAACTGTTCTGGCCTCCTATCCCTGACGTCAGCTCCTCTTTCCCCAATACCAGACAGTGTCTCCCTCCTCTGCGGCTGGGGGCTCGTCCCCCTCGTGGGCTGTCTGGGCCTCCATTCCTTGGGCCTGGCTCCCTGTTCACACCAGCGGGTTGTTGTTTCCCCCTTTGTGGCTGCGGGCTCGGCTCCTTCGTGGCTCCTCCCGACCTCACTTCCTCTGTTGCCACAGCTTCCTCGGTCGCCCCCACCTCGTCCACCACAATCATGTTCTCTAATTCCTGCTGCGTGTCTGGTTCTTGTCTATAGTAGGTATGATCTTCACTCATCCCTACTTCCTGCTGTGTGGTAGTGGTCTGTACCGCTGACCCACCCACTGCACCCTCTAGGATCAGTGCTTCGCCCATCGCTCTTCCTCTTCCCTTCCTACTTCGTCCTTCTTACTTACTTCGTCCCTTCTTCCTCCTCCTTCCTTCATCCAGAAGTCTCTTGTCTTCTTCAGGCACCTGTCCTTGCATAGAAACACTAGGTTTGGGCACTTCAGCGTCTTCATGTTCAATGGCTCCTTTAGGCCTACACACCGTGTGAAACCACGTGTCGCACATCTCACATGCCACTGACTTGACTCTCCCCTTCACCTCCTTCCTACACTCTCCACAGAAGCTCTTAAACAACATCTTACCGCTAGCTTCACCCAGACTTCAGAAAATCGTTGTTAGTTGGATGAGTTGGATGAGCGTAAACACGCCTGGTCCTTGTGAGTCCACCTCCAAACACGTCCTTCTCCCTCCGCGTCCAGAACGAGAGTGACGAGGAGACGAGTCTCCTCGGCACTCCCACTGTAGGGGGAGTGCTCGGTGGCTGTCTCGGGGGCTGCCCCCGGGTCGGATATTCCCCCAAACTGTGTACCCCTGGGGGGCCTCCCGATTCAGGGGGGGGGGAAATTTAAAGGATTTTTAAAAAGGCCCCAAACCGAAAAGCTTGCTCAGCAACACAAATTATGGTGAAAGAACTTATTTTTAAACCTTTGTCCTACGTAAGTAAGCCGGGTTTTTTTTTTCTTATATTTTTTTTGTTTTTTAAATTTACATATGTTTTTTTAAGATAATAGCAAAAACCGGGCGAAAAAGGGGCGTAAAATATGTTTAGGGGAAAATAAAAAACCCGGCAAAGGCCCCAAAAAGAGATTTAAAAACATATATCAAAAAATTTAAGCCCAAATTTTCGTGATCCGCACGTACGAAAGCTAATGGGAAAACCAAGTGCCCCACAAAGCTTTGAAAAAAAAAAATTCCCCCAAAATTTTTTAAGGGAAAAATTCCCTAAAAATCTTGTATTAAATAAAAAAATTGAAGGTAGACTATTTTGCCTATTTTCATGCCCCCCTAAAACTTCCCGCTGATAAAAAGCTCCCTAAATGTTGAAAATCACTCGTGTTTGACTAGGCTAAAAGGGTGTTACAAACGGGCAGTCCCCTTCATCAGGGTGCGTCATTCAGGGCCCTGGTTCCTTTGGTTCTGCATGGTGGCCACGGACGGGGGAATTGGCGGGCGGGTTGCGCGGGGGGGCAAAGGAGACGGGGGGTGCCGCGTGGCCCCCAAGGGCAGGGGGGTTTGGAGACATCTCGGGGGGAAAAGGTCGCGCGCGGGTTTGCCGGCTGGGGGGAGTCGCCGCGAAGGGAAACGGCGGACCCGGGGAGAGACGCCCTCCGGGGCTCTTTTTGGGGGGCGGGGGGGACTTCCGGGGAAAGGAAATTCCCCCCGTGGGTTGTGGCGCCCTAACGGGGCGGCTGGCGTGTTTTCCCTGTGAGGGCCCCGCTGGGGTGCCGCACCGTCAGGGGCGCCTGGCTGTGGGGTGTTTGTCCCGGTGTCCCTTTGGTGCGTTGGGGCCCCTGATTTTGACGGCCACGGGGGTGAAAGTGCCTGTGGGGGCACTGAAAGGGGCTTTTGGGGGTTTGCACTAGGGGGTGACGTGCGGTGTGTTTTCGGTGCCCCTTGTGGGTTATTTGACGGCGACGCAGAAAGAAGGAGGGGGCCCCCAAGGGGGATAGTCGAAAGGGTTTTTGCCTGCGGGAGGTAAGGTTTTGGGGTGTATTGCGGCGCCGGGCTTGTGGGGGCCGCTGTGTGTTTGTGGCCCCGGAAACGAGGGGGGCCACTGTATTGTGCCTTTTGAGGGGAAACTGGGGTTTGTGGGGGGGTTATGTAGCGTCTCCCTAAGGGGCCCGAGGAAGGGGTTGGGGTTTTTTGTGACGTGTTTTTGTAGTGCCCTGGGAGTTTAGATTTGTAGGGTTGACCTTGAAGCTTGCTGTGT
The DNA here is from genome assembly GCA_016584305.1 of Chionoecetes opilio. NCBI lineage: Eukaryota > Metazoa > Arthropoda > Malacostraca > Decapoda > Majidae > Chionoecetes > Chionoecetes opilio. The sequence goes on from JACEEZ010019692.1 coordinate 246,648, forward strand.
TTTTAAACTTCTATAACACCTTTAAAAAGGACCCTTTTGTTTGCCAAAAAACCCTTTCCCCCCTGATTTGTGTAAACAGCCGGGAAAGGGGAAAAACACAGCCTGGTAGCCCCAAATTTCCTAGAAAGACCCGGGTTTTTACGAGTTTACGCGCCTCCCTTCTGTTTTTTAAGCACCTCCCTCCCTTCCCCTCCCTCTCAAGAGACAGCCCGGAGCAGTGTAAGGGACCCAAAGCTACGGGGAAAAGCAAAGGTGGGGGGGGAAGGGCTTTTCTTTTCATTGGTGTCAGGATTGGGTGTTGCTGGAATTTGTGGTGAAAAAAGGCAGGTTTCGTAAATTTTTCCTTTGTCGGGTACGGGGGGAAGAAAAGATGGCGGCGTTGGGGCCAGGGGCCCCACACAGCCGCCCCTGGCTGCCTTAGGGGAGTGTTGCAAGCCTTTAGAGCGGGAAAAAAGGGCCCGAAAAGGCGGAAAATAACTGTTACAACGGGCGGGAAAAAAAAAGGGGAAAAAGGGAAAGCAAATTTCCTAAAGTGAAAATTGAAGTGCGGGGGGAAAAAAACCCCAATTTTAAAAAGATTTAAAGCCGTGATGAGTGAGCAGAAAACCTGGGTGTGAGTTATATTCTGAGCGTGTGGCTAGCGCGGGGGGCCCCGGCCCTTTTGATCCGGGCGTTGGGGGTGATTGTGGGAAAGGGCGAGTCTTTTGGGGGGGAGAGCGCGGCCGCGGCTTGTGATCGGAAGTGGGGCGTGTTGTGGAGTGTGGGGAGTGTAGCCCTCCCCCCTCACTACCCACTCCACCCCTCCGCCCAGTCTCTGCCTCGTCCCTGCGGGCCCCAAATGCACGTCAGGGAATTTTGGGGCTTGCGACCAGGCCGCAGGGCTTGGGCCCTGTTTTCCCTGGTAGGCCCCGTCGGCCCAATTCCCGACGCTGGGCGGGGCGGCGTGAAAAGGGGTGAAAAAGGGCCCGGTTGGGGGGCCTGACGCCCAGACGGGGGCGGGGGCCCCAAAAGCCCACTGTGGGGGGCAGAAAACCCCCTCACTTTTTTCCCGCAAAGGAACCCCGGGAAAAAGGGGGGGCCGTCGGGGTGAGCGTGGGAGGGCTCACAGCAAAAAGGAGGCCTCCGAGCCCAGGATGACGAAGTGGACCCCCATACCCGCCTCTGCCGCGCTTTCGGGGGGGGTGACGAGCAGTTGAGCTACTCCTGCAGTTTTGGGGCCCCCCTCCGAAGCTGACACAGGTGGCAGTAACTGCTTGTTAGGGACGGTGGAGGGATGCACCGTGCCCGCTACCAGGCAGAGCCAGCCACGGCGTGCTGCTATTAAGCCCTGTCACACCGTCACCGGCGCCTTGCAGTGGAGGGCATGGTCGGTCGGAAGTCTGGCGCCTTTCCCCGCGGAGACTGGAGCAGGGGAAGCCGGGTTAGAGTTTGCGGAGGCCCAGTGGAGTGTGAAGACTCCTGGCCGGGGTTTACCTCTGAGGCGGGCCAAAGGGGGGAGGAAGTCTCCTGTGGTTTGTGGCGCCTGGTTGAGGTAGCAGCTGTGTTCCTGCTGGTGTGTCTCGCGTGGAAGAGGAGGGCGGCCCGGGGTGACCTTCCAACACTGCATGGCGGCTGGTGGATGGCGATGGAGGGACTTGCAGTTGGAGCTTTGGGGTGGTAATGTTTGGTAGAAGGTGGTTTGTTTAATGATGGGGCGAGTTGCCCTTCATTTAGGGTTTTGTGTTTATATTTACATGTAGCCATGTATTATGATTTTTCTGTTTCTTTTTAGTTTTGGTTGGGCCGAGGTCGGCCAGTTTTTGTGAGGGGGGGCAGTGTTTCGAACGCAGGCAGTGCCTTCATCAGGGTGACGTCATTCGCCCGCTGGATTCCTATTGGTTCCGGCATGGTGGTCACTGGGCGGTGATTGGCTGGCTGGTGCAGCGCCGGGACAAAGGAGACAGAGGGGTGCCGCGTGGACACCCAAGGGCATCGGGTGAGAGACATCTCTAGGGGAAAAAAATCGCGCGCGGGCTGCCGGCTGTGGGAGTCGCCGACGAAGGGAAAAGGCGGAGCCAGTGGGGAGACGTCTCCTGCCTCGTTGGGAGGCACGGGGGACTTCCTGGGAGAGAAATTGCCCCTGTGGGTTGTGGGGGCCCTGCCCGGGGGGGCTGGTTGTGTGTTGTGCATGGGACGGCCGCTGTGTGCCGCACCGTCATCGACGCCGGGCTGTGTGTGTGTTGTCCCGGTGTCCCGTGGTGCGTTGTGGCGCCTGATGTGACGGCCACAGTGGTGTAGTGCCTGTGGGTGGCACTGTATGGCGTTGGGGTGGCACTAGGAGGTGACGTGCGGTGTGTTTGGGCGGTGCGCCTGTCGGGACTGACGTCGACGCAGCAGAAGGAGGCGGCCACAGTGGATAGTCGCATTTTTTCCCCTGCGAGGAGGTAAGGTTGTGTGGTAGTATTGCGGCGCCTGGCTTGTGGCGGCCGCTGTGTGTTGTGGCGCTGGACGAGGCGGCCACTGTATGTGCCTGTGAGAGGTACTGGGGTTGTGTGGTGGTTATGTAGCGTCTCCCTACGACGGCCGAGGAAGAGGTGGGGGGTTTTGGACGTGTGTTGTAGTGTCTAGGAGTTGTAGATTTGTAGTGAGTGCCCTTTGAAGCTTGTACTGTGTGTTACTTCAATATAACCCGTGAAGGGCTCATCGTGTTTGCCTAAACCCTTTCCCCCCCTCAGTGTGTGAACAGCCAGGAAGGGGAACACAGCCTGGGAAGTCCTCAATTCCTAGAAACGAGCCCTGTTTTACAGCTACGCGTCTCCCCTCTGTTTTTAAGCACCTGCCTGCTTCCCTGCATCTCAAAGAGCACCCGGGAAACCTTGAAACACTTGAAACACTTTAATATGCTTACATAATAATACGTTAAAAAAGTTATATAACAAAATTTGTGTAAGCAGCCCATACAACCATACGGCTATTCGGGCAGCATCTTTGTAGTTTACAAACAAGTTTCTAGGACGTCAGTAGCAATTACATAAAAGAGAAAAAAAAGAAAAAAAAAAGAAAAAAAAGGTAAACAAAAAACAAAAAAAAACGGAGAATACATAAACAATTGCTAAAAAATTCATTTGTAGAATGCTAATAAAATGTATTTTTTGCACTATAAATAATTACATGACCATCATTGGAAATATATTAGAACAAATATTAGAACAATATTTAGAACAAATTAAGAAAAAATTTCTTGTCAGTATTGGGACAATAAATATTTTTTTGTATTGCCTTTTAAAGACATAATGTTGGTAGGTTTTACAGAGTCGGGTCTATTATTCCCATATCTTGGGACCAGAGTAGGCTAGTGAGTGTTGAAAAACTGTCAGGTTATGTTTGGTACACGGAGGTGTTCACAGTTTGCGGGTGGGGTATTTTTATGTTGAGGGAGCAAGTTAAAATAATGACCACCAGTAACTAATTTTTGCATATATATTCCAAACTGTAAATTTGTTTTGTCAAATATTTCAAGATGTTCATATTCTTAATAAGGGTGAGTATGATCAAAGTAGCCCGAATTTGTAATGATCCTAATTATTTTCTTTTGTAGCCGGAACAGGGAAGTAAATGAGTGGGATATGTGTTGCACCAGACTGGAGTACAAAAATTGAAAGTGTGGCAATACATGGGCATTTTAGAGAATTTTAAGTATATTATTAGGCATAAGGTCTCTAATTTGATATAATAGAGTACGATTCTAGACAATTTAAGACATAATTCATTAATGTGTGGCTTAAAGGATATGTTATCATCAAAAGTTCACCTAGTAGTTTTTTGTTGGTTTTTTTTCTTTGATGACATTGTTGTTGTATAAAAGAGTAGGGAAAAATTTTAGTCGCCTTGTTGGTAAAGAGCTATAATACGTTTTGTTTTAAAATTTACGGTTTTGTCTATTACTCAAACACCATTTATAAAAATTTCTAGGTCTTGGTTGGCTGTTTCTATCAAGGATGTAGGGTCTGCACCAGTAAAGATAAGTAGAATCATCAGCAAAAGTATTGTTTTAAATTTGTAAATACATTTGGGAGGTCATTTTTATAGATAAGGAATAAAATGGGACCGAGGACCCTACCCTGAGGGACTCCGTCTGAATATGTTGAGGGATAGATAAAACAATTCTGAAATTTTGTACTTTGGGTTCTACCCATGAGGTTTGTCTCTAAACCATTCCCTGTATGATGCCACGTATACAATAATGTTTCAATTTTTGTAGTAAGATATCATGTTTCCCCTGTATCAAAAGCTGTAGTTTAAAATCTATATAAATAGTGAGCATTGTATGTTGAGCATCCAAGGCAGGTAGATGTTATCGTGAAGGCGGTCCAAAGCACTAAAGGTACTTAAGCCTTGTCGAAACCAAATTTTTTTTTTTGTTGATAGTAGATTTTTTGGTAAGAAATTTAATAGAATTTTTTTCATTAATTTTTCGAATATTTTTGAATAGGTGCTTAGCGTGATATTTGGGCTGTAATTGGCAATGTTGTCTTTTTGGACCTTTTTTATAAATAGGGATTACGGTTGCCCTGTTTTAAAAAATTGAGGAAAAATTCCTTTTTCGATGGACTGGTTGAACAAGATTGATAATGGAACAGCTATTTGTTTTTATTAGCTTTTTAGGAGAGAGACAAATTTCATGGGTATTACCACTTTTTTTTTTTTTAATGAGTTTTATTACAGCTGCAACGTCTTGTGGTAGTACTGGAGGAACAATCCTTGATGTTGGATAATTACCTCTCAGAAAGTCAAATGGGTTAATATTCGGAAGGTGGGATGTTGTTATCTAAATTGGAAGCAATATCTGTATAATAAATTATTGAAGGCCTCTGCAATATCGGATGGGCATCTCATTACTTTATTATTCATTTTTATGTAACTGAGATAAGTTTTTTTTATAGTTATTTTTCAGCTGATTTATGGTTTTCCATATTTTGCGTGTATCATTTTTAAAGTTTGTAAATATCGACATATAGTATGAAATTTTAAGATTTTTTATAATCCTATTTAGGACATTGCGGTATTTTTTATAATAACTTTCAGAGACAACACCTATTTTATAGTCCTTAAATAGATTATTTTTGGTCTTGACCGATTTAATTACAGCTGACGTTATCCAAGGGTTATGTAGCCGAATTTCAGAAATATATTTTGTTTTTATTGGGAAACATTCATTGTATAAATTACTCAGTTTGTCTAGAAATGTATTAAAGTTTAAATATATATCTTGTGAAGATAAGAGATTGTTCCATAATATGGTGTGAAGTTTTTGAGAGAAAAGCTCCTTATTATTAGGAGTTACATTTCTGAATTCTATTTTATTGAGCTTTGATTTTTTTGGGGGGAAGGAAATATTTAAGAAAATAGGAAGATGGTCCGAAATGGGAAGCAGGTGTAAAGGAGCCTAGCTGAGAACAGCGAAGGTAAGGGGGGCGTTCGTAGCACTGGGGATATAATCATTTTAGGAGACAACTCTCCTCCCAATAAAGTATATGTCTGCCTATTCACATGTACTGTAATCCTTGGAAAATGTCGTGAAAAACACATTTTCATTGATATCTCAAGAACCGTAGCAGCTAGGCGAAAACGGTATATAGTATAAACGATTCAGCATGCGACTGCCGTCCATTTGGTTTAAACAGATTAAAATTTCATCAATAAATAATCCAATAAATCAAAACTTTGTAAAGGTCAAAAAACTTATATCTCAAAAACTTGATTTGCCAAGAAAGAACGGGTAGATGCATATGGTAGATCTCGTTAAGCTGGACATAATTTATTCATGTCGATTTTCGTCTAGGACTCTAGGGTCAATAGTTTCATTGTAAAATGGATAAACCCAAATCAAGTTAGATTTTTGGTTTATTTTGCAGCCCAAAATGTTGAATACTTGTATTTTCATACATACGTGAAATTCTTGTTAATAAGAATTGTACATCTTTCGATGTGCAATAATACTTGTTATATATCATTTCCTCAAAGAAGAATATTATTTTGTGAAAAGGGCGTAAAAAATATTTACAGGGATATATAAGTTGAGCACGGGTCTATTACTGCTGTACGTATATTCTCTCTCTCTCTCTCTCTCTCTCTCTCTCTCTCTCTCTCTCTCTCTCTCTCTCTCTCTCTCCTCTCTCTCTCTCTCTCTCTCTCTCTCTCTCTCTCTCTCTCTCTCTCTCTCTCTCTCTCTGTTTAATTAATCAAGAGTGGACTTTTCTAGTGCCTAAAAATGGTACTGGGATTTGGTAATTGACTTGCTACTGCTGCTACTAGCTACTATAGCTACTGCTACAACTATAGGATAATAGGTACTATGCTACTGCTACCAGCTACTATAGATACTGCAACAACTAGCTAATATAGCTACTGCTACAACTATAGCTACTGCTACAACTATAGCTACTGCTACAACTAGCTACTATAGCTACTGCTACAACTAGCTACTATTGCTACTGCTGCAACTATAGCTACTATGTCACCGCTACTAGCCTCTATAGCTACTCTTGCAACTATCTAATATAGCTACTGCTACGACTAGCCTCTATAGCTACTCTTGCAACTATCTACTATAGCTACTGCTGCTACTAGCTACTATGGCTACTGCTGCTACTAGCTACTATAGCTACAGCTGCTACTAGCTACTTTAGCTACTGTTGCTACTAGCTAGTGAGTGTAACCGTCAGTGTTAGTCTTTGTTTTTCAGTTGAACAGTGAGAAAGAGCAGAAGACTGCTGGTATTCCTTGCAGTATCCAGCAATGCTGGATAACCCCTCACAAATTGCCTTAAAAACTATTATGAAATGGCTAGATTTCAAATAAAATTTTGGGGGGCTCACAGCGCCCCCAAACCCCCCACTGATTAGACTCCCTACGCTCGCCACCCAACCCCACTCCTGAGAGGGGGGAGGGGGCGCAATTCTAGTGGCTGCCCCTAGGCGCCATTTACCCTATAGCTACGCCCCTGGGTTTACCGGAGTGCGGAGTTCTTTGCAGCTGATCACAGACTTGTTATTGTTACACTTAAGCTTTATCTCAAGTCCAGAAGAATCTCAAGAGGTAACCATATTGTGTTTCATCTTGAGAAGCTGAAGGACTTGACATGTGCCCATGAGTACGCGGTTGCAGTCTCAAACTGGTTTGATGTGCTCGGTGCCCTCGAGGACCCTGTATAACTGTGGGATACCTTCAAACGGGAAACTCTCCAGGCTGCCAAGGAGTGTATTGGGGAACGCCCGAGGTCAAGACGTGGTTTTGTCTCGACGGAGACGCTGGAGAATATCGAGGAGAGTCGCGCTGTCAGGCTTGCTGGGAACCGGGACCAGCACAGGACTCTGTCACGCAGGACTAGAACCCTCCTGGGGAGAGACAAGGAGAGGTATGCCAGGAGTCTGGCTGAGGATGTCGAGGGTCATTTGAACGCTAATGACCTCCGACCCGCCTACCAAGCCCTGAAGAAGCTCCGTTCCAAGTCTCCATCTCGGGCGAGAGCTATCCGAGCAGCAGATGGGCGCCTCGTGTCGGACATAAGAACATAAGAACATAAGAAAATAAGGAAGCTACAAGAGGCCGCGAGGCCTACACGTGGTAGTTCCTGTCACCTAACACTACCTACATCCACCTTTCATCCCCATCCATGAACCTATCCAGCTCCCCTTTAAAGCTCCCCAATGACTCAGCACTAACTACCTGTCTACTGAGACCATTCCATTCATTCACCACCCTATTTGTGAACCAGTTTTTCCCTATTTCCTTTCTAAATCTACGCTTTTCCAGCTTGAATCCGTTACTTCTTGTTCTACCCTGGTTAAAAGCCGTAAGAACTTTTCCTACCTCTCCTTTATTAAATCCCTTTATCCACTTAAAAACTTTTATCAGATCGCCCCTTACTCTGCGTCTCTCGAGTGAGTGTAATGTTAATAACTTCAATCTCCTCTCATAACTAAAGTTACGCATCCCTTGTATCATTTTGGTCATCCTTCTCTGCACTTTTTCTAACAACACTATATCCATCCTGTAATATGGAGACCAAAACTGAACTGCATAGTCTAGGTGAGGCCTGACTAGAGCCAGATAAAGCTTTATAATAACTTCCGCACTTCTACTTTTAACACTTCTGGTAATGAATCCTAATACTCTATTAGCTCTATTTCTGGCCTCAATACATTGTTTCCTAGGTCGGAGGTCTGGGCTCACCCTCACTCCAAGATCTTTTTCACCTTCTGATCTTTTCAGCGGTACATTGCTTATGGTGTATCTATTACCAGGGTTTTTTTTACCAAAATTCATAACGCTACATTTATCAATATTAAATTCCATCTGCCATCTGACTGCCCACTCGTTAAGTTTATCTAAGTCTCCCTGCAATATGTTTACGTCAGACTGTGATCCAATAATCCTACCTAACTTAGTATCATCAGCAAACTTGCTGATATCACTGCTAATCCCACTATCCAAGTCGTTGATGTAAATCAAAAATAGTAATGGGCCCAAAACAGACCCTTGTGGAACTCCACTTGTTACCAGTCCCCATTCAGATTTCGAACCATTAATTGTAACCCTTTTGTTGCCTATTACTTAGCCAAGCTCTGATCCAATGAAGAACCTTCCCATCTATACCATGAGCCCTAACCTTATTTAAGAGTCTCTCGTGTGGTACTTTGTCAAATGCCTTACTAAAGTGCAGATATATTATATCATAATCCTTATCATGGATAGGCAGATGGCTCGTTGGGCTGAGTACTTTGGGCAGTTGTTTACGGTGGAACCTCTTATTGGGCAGCTCCACACCACTGGATTACGGGCAGTGGATGCCGATCCTCCCATTGACGAAACCGCACCCTCTCTTGACGATGTCAGAGATGCTGTAGCAAAGTTGAGGGGTGGAAAGGCAGCTGGTGTTTGTAATATCAGTGCGGAGCTCCTCAAAGCTGGGAGTGAAGCCATGATCTGCGGGTTGCATGCTGTCCTGACTGCCGTGTGGCAATTGGGTACCATTCCTCCTGACTGGAAAAGGGGGCTGGTCGTCCCCATCTGGAAAGGGAAAGGGGACTGTCAGGACTGCAACAATTACCGCGGTATAACATTGCTCAGCGTGCCAGGTAAGGTGCTCCCCCATCTATTGCTGACACGGATCCGCAGCCATCTGCTGAAGCATCAGTGACCTCGGCAGTCAAGGTTCACGCCTGGTAAGTTAACAACTGACCGTATCCTAGCGCTTCGTGTCCTCGTGGAACGCCGACGTGAGCTTCGACAGGGGATGCTTGCAGCCTATGTTGATCTCAAGAAGGCGTTTGACTTAGTGCATCGTGAGTCACACTGGAATCTTCTGCGACTTCGCGGGATTCCTGCAAGGACTATTGGTTTGATGACTGGTCTGTACTCTGGGACTGAGAGTGCTGTGAAGGTTGGGGAGGTGTATCCAGCTTCTTTCCTGTGAATACAGGAGTGAGGCAAGGGTGCATCCATGCCCCATCACTTTTCAACACTTGTAGGAATTGGATATTGGGCAAAGTTGTAGATCAAAGTGATTGTGGAGCATCCCTCGGCAACACCAAGATCACTGATCTTGTTTTTGCCGATGATGCAGTAATCTTGGCTGAGTCGCTGGAGGTAGTACTGGTGATGGCTCTCGAGGCGCTGCATGAGGTGGCAAAGCCTTTAATTGGGACTTGAGGTTTCCTGGCTCAAGACCAAGGTCCAGGTGTTTGGAGGCTTACTAAATGCAACAGTACAGTCTGTTCATGCGTGCGGCGAGGGCACTGAAATCTTGGAAAGTTTTACATACCTTGGTAGCGCAGTCCATAATGATGGCGGGTTACGTCAAGAAGTCTTACGGCGGAATGGCATAGCCCACAGTGTTATGGACTCGCTATGTACGAGTATTTGGCGTTGTCGGTACCTGTGCAGTAGGACAAAGATCCGGATCTTCAAGTCGTTTGTGATCCCTATCTTACTGTATAGTTGTGAGACATGGACACTAAATAGCGACTTGAAGAGGCGAATCAATACCTTTGGTAATAAGTGTCTTTGCAGAATCATGGGGTATCGCTGGGATGATTACGCGTCAAATCAGCGATTGCACCGTGAGACTGAATTGAGGCCTACAGTATTACCAGCATAGTCCGTCAGCGCCAACTTCGGCTATATGGGCTTGTGGCACGCTACCCTGAAACCAATCCTTCGCATCGGGTTGTATCTGTAAGAGACAATCCGGCGTGGAGGAGGCCAAGGGGGAGACCACAATACGCGTGGCTAGGGCAAGTTGATGCTTCCTGTCGAGAGTTGCTTGGTATGGGAAAGGAGCCTGCATGGGGACTCGCGCGTGGTGACCCCCGGGAGTGGCGTTGTAGGGTGGGCGAGGCGACGCGCCCCCCGGCGTATGCCCCCAATGATTGATTGATTGATTGATGAAAGGTGGATGTAGGTAGTGTTATGTAACAGGAACTACCACGTGTAGGTCTCACGGCCTCTTGTAGCTTCCTTATTTTCTTATGTTCTTATGTTATCTGACGCCATGTTTGATCTACCTCCCACATGTGGGCGATTGGTCCCGAAATTTCCGAAGGCATATTTTAGTTTCCTTCCACTCTGTGGCTGGTAGGGGTCGCTACCTCCCGCTACCTCTCAACTTTTCAGTGAAGCGAGAGGAAAATGTGCTAGTGTGATACCCCCTTAAACCTAGTGTGACTGTGTGATACCCCGGACCTTGCCCTGATGGTCAGTGGCGGCTCGTGGCATAGGGCTGCAGAGCTGCAGCACCCCCAGACACTCACTGTCAGGTGTATGATGCCTTTAGACACAGCAGAATTGATACACTACTAACAAATATATCACAATAAAAAGTCATTATATGTTATTTAATTATTTTCAATACGTTACGAAGTGAATTTTCATTAAAACCAGACCAAAATTTAAGTTACTTTCATATTTGCTGTACGATTCATAATGGGGTCTGTTGTGTAATCAATACAGCTCTCGTGAAAATTTCGTATAGATTTTTGCAAACAGTTTTTTGGGGAAAGTATGGACCATAAAGAGGGGAAGAAAAGTTGTTTACATTTTTTCATCGGCCATGTTCACTATTTGGCAGCCATTTTTCAAAAGGGCTATCGCGTAGCTAACATATGCGACACTGTGATCAAGAACAGGGTTTGTGATGCAGCCCAGTACAAATATGGTTCGTTTTTCCAGCATATAAAGCCATACTATTATAAAGGTAGGTAGATACTTGATATTAATTTCAAATATTACCGTGTTTCAACTAATATATCACCAATATTCCCAGCAAAAGTGCTCACCAAAAATTAACGAGGAAGGATATTATAGTAGGCCTACGCATCATACATGTGTGTGTGAGACACCAAAATAGAGAGGTGTTTGGAGCTGTTTGATCTAGAAAAGGTAGGTCAAGGTCACCAATCCGCACACAATATGTTAGGAGTTATGATGTGGCGACGTTCGGATGGACGTAAGACAACCCACACTTTTGCCTGTGGCATAAACAGTAAGAAAAACGTTTTCCACTTAATCTTTAATCATTACGTTTGAACAAATTTAATAATTAAACATGTCATCATCGATGGAGTCAACCTCCTCGTCATCGTCACATATGGCCGAAGAGTCACTATTGTCACATCTGTCAGAATCTGCCTCACATTTGCATAATTCGGTACACACTATATTGTTTTTCTTGCAAGTACATCGAGCTCCACATTTGCTAGTGTTGCATCCACATTTAATGAGCTGAATAAGGACATCTGGAACAGGTGGATTTGTGGACAGAATTGGTGCAAATCCTCCATTCGATGCTGTCCATCCAAGAGTGAGTGGGTCGAGAAGGATTGGGTGCGTCTCAAGTGATTGCTTCCAGATACTGCATTGCAAATGTGCTCTTAACACTAGTTGAAAGATGGCACCTTGTGTCGGGGGTAAGCGTTCCACTCCCTGGTGAGCTTTTAACTGACGGAACATGTACCAGCGCAGATCTTCAGCATTGTCATGGTTAATTTGTTTTGTGCCGAACAGGCTACAAATATATTTTGTGCACGCTCGAAGGACATTATCAGTGAGTGCATCTCCGATACCGAGAGCTGCCAAGCCGTGAATAACATCATTGCTGGAACTCATGTAGACATTGAAACAAGTCAGCTTTCCCTTCCCATGTACTCGACCAGTCGTATCACACCCGGTTAGTGCATGCATCCCACACAGACCTGATATTTTATGTGAACGTCAAATTTTTATGTGATTTTATGTATTCGGTCAAACAATCCATGAAGTTCAATGCGTCGTCGGTTTTCTCCAGTACCCATGATCAGAGCGACCTCAGGCCCAGGATGAGATAACATGGTCATTGTAATAACTAGTACATCAGTGTCGGATGAGTAGATGTCAGCTTTATACCCTAGCTTACGAATCTCTGCTGCATACAGGATCATCTTCGTATCGGCCTCTTCATGAGTACTAGTTATTCTGACGATGTTCTGTGTTGCTTGCACGTTATCCAGGACGCCTTGTCTTGTAACTGTTACAATATTTGATTTCACACCTCGGACTAGTTGGTCAGCAAGAAATAATGTTAAACTATCCTTGGTTGCAGTACTCGCTAGAAATGATGCGAAATCTCGAATTGGGGTAGTTTTATCAACTTTGAAGCCTCTGCCTGACGATTTGTCTCCAGTACGGCGTTTTCGTGTTACATTTTTCATAGAGGTTTGAACACTGTAGTCATCAAAGATGACATAGGCAATGACATATCCTTTAGATTTGTAATTGACTGCTCGTGTGATAGCATCTGATAAATCTTTGCAGGTTTTTATTCTTTCCTTGTTGGCAGCCATCTCCTGGACTATGGCCATCCCATTGAATATGATACACGTGTTGTCGTGCATATCAGTTACAACCTGTGGCAGTTCAGCGTCTGTCGTCTGTTGTGAGTCCACTAAGCTTTCCAATGCATGAACGAGCTTTGCCTTATCAGTACAGGGACGTAGTTTTTCAAAATCTACCCAATTGTTGCAAAAACACAACCAAAATTATTGTGTATCTTGCAGATAAGTAATATATGGGATTACGTACACACATACAACATTATTTGGGTCTCAATAATCGTCAAAACAAAACATGTTGGCGAATAAATGTCTTTTGTTCATATTATGGCAGCATTTTGAAAATATGTTGCCATATGATGAAGATGGGATAGGAAAAAATGTAAACATATTTTTTGTTACTTAAAAAGGTGCATAGCATCCAAAACATCACTTTTTGGAAAATCTATACGAAATTTTCACGAAATTACACAACAGACCCCACTATCATGTCTGTGCCGCCGCCGCGCCACTTGTGAACACAATGAGCTGCGGTCGAGTCAGCTAGCGCCTTTTCGTGACGTTCACCGCCCTGGTTCAGTCCAGTCCGGACCGGGTCAGGGTGGACTGATGGTCGCGAAAATACATCGAGACTGGCCCCGTCCCATTCGTCGTTCCTATTGGCTGGGGGATCGAGTGGGCGGTACTGAACTGAACTGTAGAGGCGGCAGGCGTCCATCTTGTCAATATCCTTTTTGTCGTCCGCCTTTTAACCTGTGCTGAAGACTTTACAACTACCACGCCTGTGATACTTTAGTCTTATGGTCGGC
>JACEEZ010019692.1:265304-327804 GCA_016584305.1 Chionoecetes opilio
CATCACCTCAGGTCTTCTCTATGTTGTCAGCGAGCACGGAAATATAGCACCTGGAATATCAATTTCGCCCAAAACAACTAATTTTTTTCATCGTCGTAGTCTTCTCTTTGTAGGCTGTACATATTCATGGTTATGATAGTATTAAAATACCTTATTAATTGAGTTCCTTTTGTTGTCTTTCCTCATAATAAGTAGTGCTACATCATGGTTTAAGTGTTACTTGACGAGCCAATGAATACTCTTGAGTCTATACCAACATCACCAACCTTTGCTCTGATTTATCTTATTACTCCATCCATAAACAAGTTGCATAACCACGGTGACATTACCCATCCTTGCCTCATGGTACCTGCATGGTACTGTCGTCTACCATATATTTTTGTCCCTACACAAATCGGGAAAACTCTCCGACAGTAATGGTTAGGTTGGTCTTTCCCCCACTGCCTTTTTTCGCCCCACACCATAGAGCATTTCGCCCACAGGTCATTTCCCCCAACTATGGAGTCATTTCGCCCCACATTTAGTTATAGGAGCTGGGAGGTTGGGTTATATTTTTTTAGTGGGGGTCGAAAACCCCCCAAACCCCCCCCGCTAGGAGGTTAGGTTAGATTTTTTTGGGGTTTGGTTGGGGTGGGTTTAGTTTTGGGGTATTTAGGTTAGTTTGGGTTTGGGTTAGGTTAGATTAGTTTTTTTTTGGGGTTGGGTGGGTTTAAAGTTTTGGTTTGGGGTTAGCTTAGGTTGGGTTAGCAATGGGTGGGTAAAGGGCCCCCCTGCTAGGGTGGGTTTTAAAATTTTGGTTTAGGTTAGGTTTTTTTTGGTTAGGAAATTTTCCCGCTTTTCGCCCAAAAGAAAATTTGGGGCCCAAAAATGAAAGTCAATTGGGCCCCCCCCAGGGAAAAGTCAATTCGCCCACATAAAAAAGTCAATTCCCCCCTCTAAAGTAAATTCGCCCCCCGATCCATGTCACGGGTCTTTCAACTAATCTTCCTCTGGCAGAAAGGGAAATGAACCACCAGAAACCTTGGGCAAAAATAAACGGTAAATTTTCTAGTTTTCCCCAAAATACTCTCCCACTTCTCCCAAACAAGTTTGGGGCCCTGGGGGAAATGCGGGGTTTTCGGGGGGGGCCCAAATTATGCGTCGGAAACAGAATTAAAGATTTTGTGTAGGGGGGAAAAATTTCCCTAGATCTGGGGTTTAATTTCCTTATATCTAGAAAAAAATTGCCAAAAACCAAAAAAAACCCTAACCAAACCCAAAAAATTAAAGCCTCCCCTAGCGGGGGGGTTTGACCCACCGAAAACCCTAAAAAATTTAAACCAAAGCTAACCAAAAAACCAAACCAAAATTTAACCTATTAGTTTTGGTTGGGTTGGGGTTAGGTTAGATTAGATTTGGTTGGTTAGGAAGGTTAGTTTTGGGGTTGGGTTGGTTACCGGGGTCAAGCCCCCTCAAATTGTGGGTTAAATTTTTGGGGTTAGGTTAGGGTTTTTTTTGGGTTAGGCTTTTTTTCCCTTAGATAAAAGGGAAAATTTTCCCCTAGATCTGGGGGAAATTTTCCCCCCCAAACCCAACTTTTTAAAAATTACGTGTTTTCCGACAAAATTTTTTGGGGTTCCCCACCCAAAAAACCCCAAAAAATTTTCCCACAGGTCCCCAAAAACTTTTTTTGGGGGAAAGTGGGGAGTAGGGCAAACACTGGGAAATTTTCCCGCCCATTTCCCCCCGGGTTTTACTGGGTTCATTCCTTTTTCTCCCAGAGGAAGATATATTTTCCCTGACTCCGGGGAATGGACCCCTTTGGGGGCGAATTGACTTTAGGGGGGGCGAATTGATCTTATTGGGGGGCGAATTGACTTCCTTGAACGAAATGCTTGTGGGGGGAAATGCCCGAAAATTGCCCCCCAAAATTAACCTACCCTAGCAGGGGTTTAAATAGCCAAACCTAACCTAAGCAAACCCCAAACAAAAACCAAACCAAACCCCAAAACCCAAAAATCAAAACCATCCAAACCCTAACCAAATCTAACAAAACCAAAATTAACCAAACAAACCTAAACAAACCAAATCAAACCCTACCCTAACCAAACCTAAACAAAAAAAAACCTAACCTCCTAGGGGGGGGTTTGGGGGTTCTCAAACCAAAACAAAACCCAAATAAAAAACCAAAACCTCCTGGGTCCTATAGACTCCATAGTTTTGGGCGAAATGACTCCTAGTTTTGGGCCCGAAATGACTTATGGGGGGGGGCGAAAGGGACCGGATCCCAAAACCTAACCATTACTGCCCCGGAGGGGTTTTTTCCCGATTTGTTTTAGGGAAAAAAATTTGGGTGGGACGACAGTACCATGCGGGGACCATGAGGAAAGGGAGGGGTAATGTCACCGTTTTTGCAACTTGTTTTTTGGATGGATTAATAAGATAAATCAAAGCAAAGGTTGGGATTTTGGGTTTATAGATTCAAGAGTATTCTTTGGCTCGTCAAGAACATTTAAAAACCATGAGGGAAACCCACCACTTATTTGAGGAAAGCCCCAAAAAAGGAACTAAATTTAAATAAGGTATTTTAATACTATCAAAACCCAATAAATAGTACAGCCTACAAAGAAAAGATGACAAATGAAAAAAATTAGTTGTTTTGGGCAAAATTGATTTTTCCGGGTCTATTTTTTTCCGTGCTCCGGGGGGGGACAACATAGAGAAACCTGAGGTGGTGGTTGAGGGTTGGGAAAGGCTTTCAAAATCGGGAAAAAAAGTCATAGCAGGGGTCTCAAAAGAAGTGGAGCAAGGGAAACATTACATACCAAACCATGGGGTTACCGTTGTTCGGGCCCCGCCAGTTAAAAAACAGGCCCCCTTAGGTTAGCTTTGAAATCCCCAGAAAGACAGGGCAGTTTCGCGGTCTTTTTTCAGAACCCGACTTTTTTTTCTTGGCCCTACAATGGGGTTGTTCTAATGGGATATTTTTTAATTTTGCGAAAAACCCAAAAAAAAAAAAAAAAGGGTAAATTTGGGGTTAAAGGGTTTGGGTTTTGGGTTTTAATTTAAAAACCCTTTAAAAGGGTTAGGTTGGGTTTTCAAAAAAACCCTTTTAAGGGTTTAAATTTTAAATTTTTCTTTAAAAACCTAAAGGGTTTTAGGTTGGGTTTTCCCCATTAAAACCTAAAAGGGTTGGGGTTTATTTAAAAAAAAAATATATTTTTTTTTTTTTTTTTTTTGCCCCAAAAAAAAAACTACTCCGTTAGAACAAGCCCCATTGTGGCCCCCCCCAAGGGAAAAAATTTGTCGGTATCGGGAAAAACGCCCGGGCGAAACTCTCGCCCAGTAAGGCTTTAATATAGGGGGCCCTGATTCAACTGGGGGCCCGAATAACTGTATCCCCTCCCCAGTTGTTTCCCTTTTGACGAGGCTCTGTTTTGACTGTTTTTTTGGGTTAGAAAGCCTCTGAAACATCAGCCAAAAACCTCAGGTCTTCTCTATAGTTTTTGTCGGGCGAGCAGAGCACAGTAATATAGCACCTGGAATATAAATTTTCGCACAAAAAAACTCTAAATTTTTCCCAAATAAACCGTATTTTTTCCCTTCGTGGGCCCACCCCCCGGCAAACCCCGCCTTCCCCCAAACAAGCACCGATGTAAAAAAAACCGGACATATTTTAGGGCGGGGGCCCATTACAAGAAGTTTTTTATGCAGGCTACCGTGTTTTTATACTACGGAAACCGGGAAAGGGGCAAATGGCCCCTGTCGCCGTCGGAATTCTCCCCGACGTCGGGGGAATGGGTAATTCTGAAGAAGCCCCTTCACCCCCCTCTTTTTTTTTCCCCCCCTGTACCCCAACAACCGGGGGAAAATTGTGGGGAAACGGGGGTTTTTGGGGGGGGCCGAAAATAAAAGTGATTATATTTGAGTGATTTGGCCCCTCAACAATCTTCAAAATCGCTTTTTAGGGGGAAAAAAAAATAAAAGGGAAAATTCCCTAAAAAAAAAATTTTAACTAAAAAATTCGGGTTTGGGTTTGGAAATTTTTTTTTTTTTAAACAGGTTTTAAATTGAGTACGGGGTTAAAAAATTTTACTCAAATTCCAATGTATTTTTTTTGTGTTAAGAATAAAAAGCCCACTTTCAAAAATCGCGGAAATACATGTTTTTGCATTTAAATCCCCCTTGTTCCCTGTTTTTTAGGAAAAAGTACCCCACCACGCCCCCAATTTTTAGGTTAGCAAAAACTAGGGGGGGTCTTGAAGGCTTTAGCCTCCCAGTTATGTTTTTTAAACTAACAGTGTCCATGTGGGGGTACTAAACCATTTTTTTACCGAAAGGAAAATTTTCCTTTGGGCAAATGACGGGAAATAGGGGCAAATTAAGGGGAAAATTTTTCCCTAAACTTCAAGTAATTCCCCCGAAATTTTGGTCAAATTTTTTCTAAGAAAGGAAAACCTGAAATAGCATAAAAAAAATTACCTAAACGGGGGGGGGGCGAAAGGACCCCCCTGCTAGTTAAAAAAACAAACCCCTGGCCTTTTGTTACAAAACCCAACCACGAAACCTATTTTTTACTCAATTTCCCCGGTAAAACACCTTAATCAAAAGGTAGAGGGGCCTGCAGAGGAGGATTCACAAACCATTTACGGGGGAAAAACTCTGGAAAATTTTCCCTTCGTACCCCCCTGCACTTTGGCCCACCCCCTATTCACAAACACTTACGATTTTTGGAAATTCCCGAAAACCTACGAGTGGTCCTTGGGGCCCTATGGGCGGCTTACCAGAAGATTTCCCAAACCCATTTAGCGGGGAAGGAAAAACCGTCTCTTGTAGCTGATTTAAACATCTAGCTACTTATATAGGTTAAAACTCTGATAGTGAATACTAATTTTTGATTTATTTTTTATTGTTTTCAAAAAGTAGGGGCATGTATATTTTAAAAACCGAAAAAAAGTGCCCAAAAAGCCCCTTTGGAAAGGGGTCCCCTATTGGGACAGTGGGTTTTCCCTGGCCCGGGGATAATTGTGTCGTCATTTTACGTCCTGTTTTGATGTTTTCCCAAATTCCTGGGAGTGTGTGGGGGGGGGCTGGGGGGAACCCGGTGGCAGGCAGGTGGGGGTTTTTTGGGGGGACTGGGAAAAGGTGGAGGCCCGGTGTGGTGTTTGGGGGGTTGGGGAAAGGGGGCAGGCAAAGGGGTGGGGGTTTTGGGGACTGGGAAAAGGTGGCAGGGAGGTGTGGTGTTTGGTGGGGCTGGGAAAGGTGGCAGGCAAGGGGTGGTGTTTGGGGGGGCTGGAACAGGTTTGGGAGGCAGGTGTGGTGGTTTTGGGGGGGTGGGAACAGGTGGCAGGGGAGGGGTGGTGTTTGGTGGGGGTGGGAACAGGTTGGGAGGGGGAGGTGTGGGTTGGGGTTGGGTAAAAAGAGCCAGGGAGGGGTTTGGTGGGTTTGGGGGGGCTTTGGGGAAAAGGTGGCAGGGGGTGGGGGTTGGGGGGGGGGTGTGGGGGGGCTGGGAACAGGTTGGGGAAAGGGAGGTGTGGTGTGTGGTGGGGCTGGAACAGGGGGCAGGCAGGTGTGGGGGGTGTGGTGGGGATGGCAACGATGGCAGGCAGGTGGGTTGTGTTGGGTTGGGAAAAGGTGCCAGGGCAGGTTTTGGTGTGTGGTGTGGGAACAGGTGCCAGGCAGGTGGGGTGAGTCGCTGGCGGGGGATGTTATTAGTGTCACGGTATTAAATTTTAGTGTTTTGGCCCTCTCCCCCTCTCCCACAAAACAAGCTTGGGGACCGGGGGAAAGCAGGATATTTGGCCCGAGGTACAAAAAAACCCGCATCGCAACCACATAGTTTTTTTAGTTTGGGGGGGGGTTGAAAAAATTCCCTAGATCTAGGGAAAAAAGGGAAATTGGGTTTTACTGAGGGGGAGAAAATGTGAACCTGACGATCCTCACAGAAAGATGCCCAAGTGGGGGAAAAACCCCCAAAACCCCCCCCTAGGAGGCTATGGGTTTGATTTGTTTAGGTTAGGTTGTTTGGGGGGGTTTTGGGGGGGTTTTTTTGGGTTGATTAGGTTAGGTTTGATTTTTGATTTTTGGTTAAAATTAGGTTTTTTGGTGGGGCAAGCCCCAAAACTAAAGGGTTTGGTTTTTAGTTAGGGGAAATTTCTCTAGATTTTAAGTTTTAAATTTCCACTCATAAGCCACCTACCTAAATTTACATAGTATTTTCATATGATAACCCCCCAATGAAAAATTTAAAAAAAACAGTAAAACCCCCCCGATAAACCCAAATTGGTTTTAAACCCAAAGAAGTGGTTTTCCTTCGAACAAACCTCTATATACGAACCCCTAGTTCGGCATATGTGGCGGGTTTGGGGACAGCCGAAAAAAAAGAAAAACGACGGGTTGGCCACCCCTGCGTCTTTAGTTTAACATCCCGCCCTCATTGTTTGTGGGCTACTCCTTTATTTACCTTTTACAAAATTATATTTTACTTTACAGTACTACATACAGTTAAATTTGTTTGAAAAATTTTGACCGAACAAAAGCCCCTTATAAAAAACCCAATCTATTCTGGGTTTTTAGGCGGACAACCGATCATCCCCATAAACCGAACTATCGGATATTGGGGGATCCCACCCCTTTTCCCCAATTGGTTGAGGTTTTTCCAGGGGTTTTTTTTATAGGAATATTTTACAAGGGACGTAAAAAGCTTTTTTTGTGTTTTGGTTTTTTAAGCAATGTAGGAGACAAATTTTGATAGGGTATTTTAAAAGGGGTGATAATTAGTAATTTAGAATTGAAATATTTTAAAATATTTAAAAATTTTGCATTCTATTTTTTTTTTTTTTTTTTTTTAACCTTGGGCATTTTACTAATGAAATTTTTTGGGGCGAAACCCAAACCCAAAAACCCGGGCCCCATCAAAAACCCTTCCCCATCCCCAAAAAAAACTTTTTTCAGCTAGCAGGAAATTTCCCGAGGGGAATAGAACCCTGAAGGCTGCGAAAGGAAAAAGGGCTTCAGAGATCGGCTTGGGTCCTCCCAGATGTCAGGACAACCACCTCCTACGGTTTTTTCACCACCCCGCCATTTAATATCCTGTAGCTCTGTAGGGGGATTGAACCACAGGGTTTCCAGACCCACCAAAAGGACTGTAGCCCAAATTCCCAAACCCCCCTCAAAAACTTGGTTGCCCTGCCCCTTCCCTTTTTAGTGGAACATTCCAGTGTTTTTAGGTGACAATGGGTTTGGGCTCAGTCAGATTACTTAAAATTTCCCCCTACTCCATAATAGCTGACAAAAAAAAAGGTTTTTAAAAACCAACTTAAAAATGCATACCTGATCCCAATTTATTAAATATACTCAGGGGGATTTCAAAAAAAAATCCCTTTTTTTATTTCACTACTGCTTGCTTTAATAAAATGCTTTATCAGCTCACTATTTCAACTTTAATTATTAGCAAGGGAAAAAGATGTTGGGGTATGTCTTGGGCCTTTCCGGGTTTTTAATAAAAGTGGAAGGGCTATTACAAAAGTTTTAAAAAACTCATTTTAATTTTTTAAATTTTAAAAAATTAAAATATATTAGTTGTAAAGTTTTTTTGATCGAATGTAAGCAAATTTGGGAATTTTGGGTTTTACATTTTAAAAGGTTTTTGGAAGTAATGGAAAAATAAATCAGCGAATCGGGAGTACATAAAAATGAATTTAGAATATGCTAAAAAATTTTTCCATATACCCATTCTTAAAAAGGGCCCCAATGAGCATGACCCCCCCCTTTGCTGTACGGAATCTCTGGCTTGCCAAAATCATGGGCTTTCACAGAAAAAATTTTCCCCTTTCACCCCACCCTACCTTTCTTTTTTAAAAGTGTGGGGTACTCACTGACACTCCCATTATGATTTCATTTATGTTTTTAAAATTTTGAGTTTAAATTCCCCTTCCCAAAAATCATTCATAAGGGGGGAAAAAATATTTCCCAAGGGCCCCCCTTTCGGTTTTTTAAAACTACCCAAAATCCTTTAAACCTAACAACTTGGGTTAAAAACTATTGGGGAAAAATTCGTTTTCAGGACCCTCCCATTTTCAGGGCAAAACTATTTTTTGAAGTATGCTTTGTTTTAAGAGAATCTGACCTTTGTTTTTCGTGACAATCACTAATTTTTTTTTTTCCTTTTGACCCCCCCTGTAAAAAAAAATTTGTTTATCACTAGTTTTTTTTTTCGTTTTTAAAAAAAAGGGAAAAAAGGGGCGAGGAAATGGGCGGGTCATTTTTTAGAAAACTGATAGTTTTTCTTTGCCTAAAATTAGTGCTTTTTTAGATAGAGATTTCTTTTTTCCGGAAAGCCATTCATTTTTTTTTTTCAACCAAAAAAATTTTTGGGTTTACGTTTCCCTTGATAACAATGGATCGCATTAAAAAAAAAACACTAAAAAATTTGGGGAAAAAATAATAGGCAGTTTTTCCAGGGGAAAAAGAAGTTTAAAGGAAAATTTACGGGAAAAAAAATGAAATTTCCACCCCCAACCCCCACCCCCCCCCCGCCAGCCCCCCCGAGTGATGCCTCCCGCCTAGAATATTATTATACAGAGGGCCCTAGCTCTGCACCGCCCTGCCGGGGACCCTTAAATTTCCTTTAAACCCAACTGAACCAAAACCCACCCCCCCGGCCCTTGGGGGGTTATTAAAAAAAACCCGAAACCCTTTCCCAACTCCTAAAAGGGGTTTGGGGGGTATATTTTTTTCACAATATGTATATAATTTTGAAGGTTTGCGGAAAATTTTATTAAAAAAGCACAGTATATGAACAAAAAAAATACAGAAACATAAGTATAGTAACAGCGGTAGCCCCACGCAGTTTTCGTCCCTTATAACCCAATACTCCCTGAAAAACTGGGGGGGGGGCGGGGGGGGCCGGGAAACCCCCTGCTAGTTTTAAATAACCCCAAAACCCGGGGGATTGGGGCACGGAACCTAACCCCAGTGGGAGGTTTTCGCCCCTTCCCAGATCCCCCTTGAGTTATTTTTCATTTCGGTAAATTTCTAGTGTTTGTCCATACTCTCCCACTTCCCCCAAACAAGTTTGGAGACCTGTGGGAATGCGGGGTTTTCGGGAGGGGAACAAATTATGCGTCGGAAACACGCAATTTAAGAGTTGTATAGGGAGGGTAAAATTCCCTAGAACTAGGGTAATTTCCTTATATCTAGAGAAATTTGCATAACCAAAATTAACCTAACGTAGCCAAATTTAACCTAACCTAGCTGGGGGCTTGACCCACCGATAACCTAACCTAAGCTAACCTAATCAAATCTAATCTAACCTAACCAAATCTAACTTATCCTAGCCTAACCAAATCTAACCTAACCTCCTAGCAAGGGTTTGGGAGGGGGTTCTCGACACTTCGGTCATCATTCTGTGAGGATCGTCAGGTTCACACGTCTCTGGACTCAGAAGAAATCCAATACATTTTCCCTAGATCTAGGGAGTTTTTTTAACACCCCTAACTCAAATACTATGTGGTTGCAATGCATATTTTGTACCACAGCCAAATACCCCGCATTCCTCCAGGTCCCCAAGTTTGATTTGTGGGAGAGGGGGAGTATGGGCAAACACTAGAATAATACCCGACGGCTGTTGTAGGTGTTATAATTACTCCTTCTGATAAGAACGAAACGTTCAGTAAAAGCACCACCGATCGTGTATTAGTTTAAACTGCACATATAGCCGGTTTATGGAACTGTCGCCGATAGAAACTCGCCGAAACACCAACCGAGAACTCTCGCCGACGTGGAAATTTTCGGCGACAGTTCCACTAGTAAGGACCGTTCACTAACCTAACCTGGATAATGGTCAACTAGCCAACATAACATAACCACATAACTTAACTCAAGATCAAGAACTAGAACTGTCGCCAGAAATAGGAACACTCGCCGACATGAAAAATTGGAACATCCTCCGACGTCGGCGAGAATTCCTATCGGCGACAGTTCCAGGTACCATATAGCCAATCCTTTCACACTCGTTTTGCAGACCTATAAATAACAGTAGAAAGGTGAAAAATACTTTAATTCAGACCCACTGGTCATGTTATACATACACAAATATTAGCCGAATTCTCTACTTTTTCTCCTTGACAGATAAAAAGGCGAAGAATCATTGCATATGTGTAGAATCACACACGGACACTCATAGCAGGCTATTTTGTTGTGTTTTTCAGCAAGTCATTTTTTTTTTTAATAGATTACCTCGTATCAGGTGACAGGCGTGCAAAACGAACCTTTATGATGCACAATAATGATAAATAAGCTCTTGAGACATCATTTACTACAATTATGGAGGTATGATATATGAACTTTAAATGAAATTTGTTTGTAAACAAAAGCACGTGTAAGCCCAACACTCCTGATGTAAGCGTGGAGCTGATTGGCTGTTGCGCGACACGAGACCCCTCTGGTGGCTACCAGCGGCAATGGACCTCTTACCTTACTAGGTGCTTACAATATCGTTGCCAAATACAGTTTTGCCATCTCTCGTAGCGGTCTAGTAACTTCGACCTCGTAACAGGGTATCGCTGGTAAGTTTGCTGAATCCGGCCCAGCTGGGCGGGGTTCTAGGGCGTCTACATCCTCCTCCTCAAGTGTACATACTCCAATACGCCGAAAATACCAAGTGGGACCGGAGAAAGTCTACACATAAACTATTGTCCATGAAACTTCACGATAAATTCCCAATACGTTAATTGACAGCCAGAACAAGTTCCTTGCATGGTATCCATAGCAAGTTAGCAGGGTACTCTGTAGTGCAGTGGTTAGCACGCTCGGCTCACAACCGAGAAGTCCCGCCGGGTTCGACTTCGATCCCCCGCGAGCGGAGCGAAGATAGATGGGTGGTCTTTCTTAAAACCCGAGCCCCTGTCCACCTAGCAGTGAATGGGTACCGGGTGTTTGTGACCCCCCTCCCGGGGTGGTGGCTTCGGCCAACACTAAGCTGCAATGCAGCGGTAGATCACTATGGCTCTGAGGAATTATCCTCTAAACAAACAAACAAAAACTAAAAAGTTCCTTACACGGTAGCCATAGCGAGACTGACAAGAATAATTGAAGCAGGCTGTAATTGCTGTTCTGCCACGTCAAATGACACGTTATGCCTTTAGATTGATGGGGGAGGTGGTAGCAGAGTGGTTAACGTCTCCGAGTGGCGTTCTCAGTGACCCGAGTTCGATCCCCAACCAAAATCTTTCTGCACCGTCGAGTGGAAGAACAAGAAAAATTTCAGACGGCTGATGTAGTTTTTTTTTTTTTTTTTAAGAATTTTGTTAGTTATCGACGCAGCTGAGATGGATCTCCACTGTAACCAGACAGCTCTCTCTCCTCCTTGGAGGAGAGAGAGCTGTCTGCTAATGCTTATAGTGTTGGCCGAAGCCAGCACCCCGGGAGGTGGGTCACAAACCCCCGGCTAACACCCAGTACCCATTCACTGCTGGGTGGACAGGGGCTCGGGTTTTTAAGGAAACAGCCCAACTGTTTCCGCTCCGCCCGGGGATCGAACCCGGAACTTCTCGGTTGTGAACCGAGCGTGCTACCTACGGAAATCAGAAACTAGTGGTCAGAAATACTGCAAATGGTTAGAACTACAAGCTGATGATGGTAATAACTGCGTTCCTTGTAATGCTTTAAACTGCAGTAGAACCCCTGTTGCTAGGTATGGATATTACACTAACGTCTAGGGAGATTTCCCTAAGATCTAGGGTCTAGATCTAGGGACCCTAGATCCCTAACTTCCGGGAAGACCCGATTTCCGTTAATTTCCATTTCCCCACCCTAAACCCCTGCTTTCCCACAAGGTCCCCAGGTTAGTTGGGGATAGGAAAAGATATAGGGAGAACAATGCTTTAAACTGCAGTTTTACCAGGGGGGTGGATAACTGCAAAATGAAGCTTTTCCGGCCATTATTCTTAACACATCAAAATACATGGGAAAGGAGTATTTTGGGCGCAGCCCCCTCTTGCCTATGAAGGTAAGGTTTTTATTTGGTAAAATTCTAGTCCTTTCCTGCCCTTATTAGTGAGGGGGTTTTCTCCAGACCTTCACAGGTCCCCTCAGATACCTCTAAAACATAATTATAAAGTAGGGGAGAGCTACTCCCCCTTGGACCCCTAAAAAAATTATGGTTAATATTACTAATCTAACCACCATAACCTAACTTAACCAATAACATCCTAGTGAAACCCCCCCCCCCCCCAAAATAACTACTAACCTAACTCAATATAGCCTAACTCAATATAACTAACTCAATATAACCTAAGCCTTGTTTTTGTCCAAGCACCGTCTTGGTATGAAGACCGTTATTTGTCTTGATTGGTTTCTGCGACAAAAACACAACAAGCTTGGTAGGAGCCGAAATAATAATCAATGCAAAACATTGCAAACAATATCACATAGTAGTATAACACACATTTCAGCAAGTGCTATCACTTTGAGGTGAATACTGAAGGTATATTATGAAGGTTAAAATATACATTAACAACACGGAGCCAAAAGGGTAGCCAGTTGTCAAAAGCACCGAAAATATAGCCAGGATGGGGCCTGCGTTTCTCTTGCCTAACTATTTACCTTATGTGTTATGTGTGGTGACGATGAGTGTCAATATACATCCAGTCCAGTCTCTTCAGATATATTATATATGAGAAATAACATTCCGCATCAGCCGAAAACGTCTCAGTTATTTTAATGACACAAATTCACCTCTCTTGATATAATGTGGTGATCATGAGTGTTATTATTCTGACTGCTCAGCCTGATATGGTGTGTGTGCGACTGCAGGCATGCACATTTCCCTATTATTCACGTTGCACAAGGAACTGTGATTATTTTTTTCTGGTGAGTTTTGATGTAGTTTGAATTAATTTGCTAACCGTTTCTGAGGCAATCGCTTTTTTGGGGGGAGGGGAGTGAAGGTTAGGTTAGGTTAGGTATAGCTTATGTTTGGTAAAGGTTAGATTAGGTAAAGGTAAGGTTAGGTGTAGGTTCGGTTATGTTGAATTTTGTTTTTCAATCATTATTTGTCGCAAACTACTTAAAAAAAAATATTTGCGACAGAAACGGTTAGAAGATTGATTCAAAACACATCAAAACTCATCAGAAAAAAATAGTTTCGTCCACCAAAGTTAATTTGGTGTCAAACTGGAAATTTAGCAAAGTTTTTTGGATAATGGGGAATAAGGTATTATTTTTTTGGGTATATGCTGAGTCACTTGCAAGATACACTATGTAAAGATATATTAGAATATTTTATTAAAAAGATAAGTCTGAGAGTATTAAAGGTAACGTGTATGATTCCATAAAGCACTATCATTATATAACTAATAACCCAAAGGAAATTAAACCTAATCTGGACTCCCAACAACGTTAACTAACCAATTTATTTGACCTAATTCCTACTAACCAGAGAGTAAGGATTTTCAAAAACTATTTATTTTTCATGGTAAAAATGGACGAGGACTGCGCGGTCATTTTCTGAGACTGACTAGTTTCTCCTTGCCTAAAATTAATGTTTTTTTTCAGATGGATGTATTTTTATTTTCCGGAAACCCGATACATTTTTCTTTTCTTTTTCATCACCAAATCCTAAGGTTGCCGTTTCCTTTGATAACAATGTACGTCCACCAGAAAAAGCACTAAAACTTTGCCAGGAAATAATAGTCAGTGTCTCAGAAACCAGAGCAGTGACAGAATTATACGAAAACCAAGTGCGCCCCGCCCCGCCCCGCCCCGCACTCGCCAGCCCACCCACCAGCTGCCAAGTAGTCCGCTTGTCTCGCCCTGCTGCCTGCTGGGAGGATTATTACCCGAACCAAACCTAACCAAACCTCATAACGGGGGGGGGGGGGGGTTCCGCCCCCTCGACCCCCCCGGCGAGATTATGAACCTAACCGAACCTTAACCTAACCTCCTATAGGGTTGGGGGGCCTTTGAAAAGGGAGTGTGTGTCTGTAGTGTATGCGTATTAACCAACTTTATTATTTCTACGATATGTATATAAGTTTTGAAAGTTACGCGGAAGTGGATTAATAATGTACAATATACTGAGCAAAAAATAATATAGAAAACGTAAGTGGTAACGGAGGTAGCAACCACGCAGTTCTCATCCATAATAACCTTATTTTCCCAGAGTATTGGAAAAGTGTAGCAATACACATAACAGACAGCGGCTTCTCATCAGTTATAACACCATATCTCTTCATCTATCGGTTATATGCCATTATTTCTTCTTCTACAACCATTTGTCATTACTACTTTGTCACATTATGTTGTTTTTCATGTCAAGTGAGCCTTTCTTAACCTCAGCCACTCGTCAATTTCTGCTCCAATATCCTTTCTTTTCTCTTGTTTCCACGGGATAATTTTCTACAAGACAGCCTGAGAGGTGTTTACGCAACGCTTGCTTGCTATTCCTGATGGTCATGATGATAGGCATGGTTTCCCCGCATCTGTACGGCATCACAACAAAGCCACGCGGTGCCGAAACTCCCGTTTTCTAATGCTTGTTCTCTAGTCCCGTCTTCGTACCAAGACCGCGCTCAAAAACAGCAAATCTTGGGTTAGTCTTCATAATCCAAGACGGTGCTTGGACGACAAAAACACGGCTGAGGTGGTCAAAAACTACAATGAACATCAAACTTGTGACGGAACAGCTTTTCGGCAGTGGCGAGCGTTGCATCCTCGCCCATGCCTGCGGCCTTAGTGCTGGCTGGGTGTGAGGGAGGGAGGCACAACAAACTTTGTTTCGGCGGAGAAGTGTTCAAGCCTTGTGATTGGTCGAAGCTGCCTAAGCAGCGCTCAGACAGGCAACGTGATTGCCTAGTAGGATTCTCGTACCACGCCCAACAACTAAGGCGTTGGAGGTGTAAGGCAAGGCAAAGGCGCCTGAAATATCGCCTCTACATAGGCCTTAGCTGGTGCCTTTAAGGCGGCGTCACACTAGGACTTTTTCCGTCGATGTCTACGATTTCCGTTGGTTTTTTCTCGTTCTGTCTAGTTTTTCCATCTGACTCAGTCAAACGATCATGATAGTCTTCATATGGAAAGTTGTCGTCAACTTTCATAGTCAAATCAAAATCCATAGTGATTACTTTAAAGATATTCGATATAAATCAATATATTTTTGCAAATTATAATTCAATACATTTGAAAGTACACACAAACCTCGTTTTCCCGGACTAATAGGGGGGAGCACTAGTCCGGGAACCGCAAAAGTCCGGGAATCGCAACAGTCTGATGCCATTACCCACCCCCGGACGTTTATCCTACTCTAGTATTTACTGTCCGGCAACCGCCAATATCAACTACCCCGCCGCGGACTCTTACGTCCGCTGAGCATGCTGCCACCTGGCGGGAGGCAGCAGAAAGTGTTCAATAGTCTCAAGAGACGTTCCTGCACCAGGGGCAGTGGGGGTCAGGGGACTAACGGAGGCTGTGCAGGTGAACCGTGAGTGTCGTCTGCCCAAATGTAAACAATACGACCGCTGAGCATGCTGCCACCTGGCGGGAGGCAGCAGAAAGTGTTCAATAGTCTCAAGAGACGTTCTTGCACCAGGGGCAGTGGGGGTCAGGGGACTAACGGAAGCTGTGCAGGTGAACCGTGAGTGTCGTGTGCCCAAATTTAAACAATACGACCGCTGAGCATGCTGCCACTTGGCGGGAGGCAGCAGAAAGTGTTCAATAGTCTCAAGAGACGTTCCTGCACCAGGGGCAGGGGGGTCAGGGGACTAACGTTGGCGGTGCAGGTGAACCGTGAGTGTCGTGTGTCCAAATTTAAACAATACGACCGCTGAGCATGCTGCCACCTGGCGGGAGGCGCAGATACTGACCAGGGGTGACAGGAGATGCTCGGACCGCCGGACAACTTTGTCAATTTACGAACAGGACCAGGCATTTCAACGTAAAAAAAGAAAAAAAATTGCCTGGGCCTTGACATATCCCCGGACCTCGGATTTTGTCCGGCAAATCCGATATCCGGGAAATGGAGGTCCGGGAAATCGAGGTTTGTGTGTATTATAAATATTCAAGTGACTATTGCACATGTAGATACATTTAACCCCTTCACTGCGGATATCAAATTCATAGGCCTACCCCCCTGTGCGGCAGGTTTAATTAAAATAAAAAATAATTACTGATCATATTTTAAAGTGCCTAAATGAATAGCATGTTCATTCCATACCAGAAAATCTATGTTTCGTCTTGGTGGAGGCTACCAGCTAAGTGAAGAGTTACGTCAAAGTGCAGCAACAGGGCCGTGACCGTGCTGCCAGACGCACAATGAAACTACTTAGGCTACTACTCAACATAATACAGCTTATTTTGGTACATAAATGCTTCATTCATGCATTCATTCATTCATTCATTCATACTTCTGTTTTATATCCATCAAGAATATATTGAATATCTTGACTATTTAGCCTCGCCATTGAAGTAGAGGGCGCGGCAGCGTCAACACATCGTACTGTACCGCTTGACCTTATTAGTCACACTAACTCACGCAAGCAGAAAAAGAGGTTATATTATATCGCAACACTTGACACTGTTGCCATACAAGCCTATCACAACGAATATTTACCCATAATATCATTGAGCGCGCAGTTTAAATACAGAAACCATATATGTACCAGCCGCAGTGAACCCTTAAATAGCTGAGAGACCGTATTTGTACCAGCCGCAGTGAAGGGGTTAAAAGCCGGTTTTATATAACAGCCAACAGTCTCTCGCATGACTCGATTGTAGTGTATATTTTTCAAGACACACTCAAAACTCGTTTCTCACTCTTCAAGACTTTAACTTGTAATTATAGGCGTAATGAGTCATCCGCGGTGGACACGTAGTTCAGAAGATTTTCTCATTGAATGCATACGAGGCCACTGTTGTCTCTGGCTCAGCTCTTCTAAGAGTCTATGGTAAACACTGTCTTTCTCTCGACGAGCCAGCCATGAACGCATCCATGCACGTTTTTTAGCTTGTTTGGCTCGTCTACGATTGATAATACAGGGAGGTCCCGAAGATATGAGCAGTTAGGTTCCACCTGGCATACTCGTAAAGCGAAATCTCGTATAACGAAAAACATAACTAATGATAAAATATAGGTTTGGTTCCAGGACCCCATCAATTTAAAAAAAAATAATAATAATAATGTTTTTCAAGCTAAAATAAACTGTAGCAAACACAACAAACACACGGCGTCTATATTACCCACACTGTACTACCTATTCTGTAGAAAAAGCATTCTGAAAGAGAAAATAGCACACAAAATAACATAACTGCACATTAATTAAACATATAACATGCATAACAAGCAAAAAAGACGTTGTAATGTATGGGACGCCGCGTGATACAAGAGAAGGTAGTGTAGAGGTCCCAAGGTTGGGGCCGCACACCTGCTAATTACCCCTAAAGGTTAGGCTGCGCCATATGCTTGATTACCCTTCAGGTCACGCCTTGCTAGGGGTGACCTGACTGCGGTCCCAAGGTTGGAGCCGCACACCTGGCTAATTACCCCTAAATGTCAGGCCGCGCAATATGCTTAATTACCCTTCAGGTCACGGCTTGCTAGGGGTGACCTCACTGGGGTCAACCAAATCCCCATTTGTCCAGCCCTGGAGTGGTAGGGCGCGCATTTTTAACTTGATAATTTTACTCACCCCAGTTTGAATGTCGTATCATTGGATTTTTGATCTCGTATATTGAAAATAGACCCTAATTTACACATCTCGTATCATCGGATTCTCGTATACCGAAATCTCGTATAACGGGACCTCCCTGTACACATAATTAAGTGTATACCAGCTATAGCCTGCCCTGGCGTCGAAGCCATGTTTGTTTACAGTCAGGAACAGCTGACCAGTGCAGGCGAACAATTGTGTGTGTGACGGCTTGCAGTAAAAAAAAAATTCGTTTTTAGAAAGTTGCTGAAAAAAATTGACAGAAAAAGTGCTAGTGTGACGCCGCCTTAAATTAGCCGGGCCGTTACAAAAGCGCCTGAAGACGGTTAAGGCGCTCAGTTCGCCTTACCAAGTTATCTCTATGGCGGCACTTCTCAGTATCTCCCCCCTGAATTAAAGTGTCTCATACCTATTTATATTGAGCCAGACATCAAACCAACATAGATAAAGAATGAAATAATACAGGGACACGGTCATAAATACACATACAAATCGACAGCAATGGTTTAAAGACATAACTACACATATGCTGTCAAAACTGTTACATTTTCACGGATTTTCAGACAGACACACCCCGATAAAAAAAACTTGTTCACTCCTGGGTGTATGTATAGGCTACCTTATTACCTTATTAAAGCGGCTATCACACGAGGCGTTTTGTCGGACTTTCGTCGAACCAAACAGGCATTTGGCTTGACCTGTTTGACAACACATCTAGCACACGGTTGGGCCAACCGCTTCACCCAACCATAACAAACAAAGATGAAGCGATGACTTGTTGTTAATGTTTTAACTTCAGGGACATATATATACGTAGCTACTGGTGATGAAAAGGGAGGAGGTGATTGTTAGAAGAGAACAGCGACAGATGAAGACGCGTTCATGTGGGCTAAATGGGTTATAGTGGACGAGAACTGCGCGGTCGCTATACCGCCGGTTAAGGTTAGGTTAAGTTTCGGTTATGTTAATATTCCCGTCAGGGGGTCAAAAGGGATGCAGCCCCTCCCGTTAGAAGGTTCGGTTAGGTTAGGGTAATAATCCTCCCAGCAGGTCGTGGCAGAGCCCAAAATCGAGTTGCGGGCGGGCGGCTGGGGGGGAACACACTTGTTTTCGTATAATTCCGTCACTTCCCTGGTTTCTGCGACACAGATTATTATTTCCTTGCCAAGTTGTACAGCTTTTTCTGATGGAGATACATTGTTATCAATGAAAAAGGTGACCCTAGGATTTGATGAGAAAAAAAAACTTGGTATTATTCTAGTGTTTGCCCATACTCCCCCTCTCCCACAAAACAAGCTTGGGGACATGGGAAAATGCGGGATATTTGGCTGGGGTATAAAATATGTGTCGCAACCACATAGTTTTTGAGTTAGGGGTGTTGAAAAAATTCCCTAGATCTAGGGAAAATTCATTGGATTTCTTCAGAGTCCACAGACGTGTGAACCTGATGATCCTTACAGAATGATGACCGAAGTGTCGAGAACCCCCTCCCCCCCTAGGAGGTTAGGTTAGATTTGTTTAGGTTAGGGATTTGGTTAGGTTAGGGTAGTAGGGTGGTCCTTATTATGTGAAAGTTTTGAAATGTGCTGCTTCCACCCTCTAAACTTGTTTGTATTCATCCAAAAAGTATGTTAAAAAAATAGAAAAAAAATTGAAACGTTGCACAATGACCTTGAAGTTTTACTATTTCAGCCTATTTTGAACGAAATACTACTAACCTTCAAAATGCCAACCCATTGATAAATAATAAAAATAAAGTCATTGGCGAATGTTCATTAAAAGTAATGCTCTAAACTTGTTTGTATTCATCCAGAAAGTATGTAAAGAAATACTAAAAATGTTTGAAAGGCTGCACAATGCACATTGACCTTGAAGTTTTACCATTTCAGCGTATGTTTGTTAAAATACATAACTAACTAGTAACTATACATTATATTATATCCGTACCATCCGACGCCAACGACTCCTCCAGTGGAAGACTGGTTGACATTAAGTTTCTCAACATTGTGGCCAAGCTGGCGTGCCGTTTCACGCAGCATGTAGGTTGCACGCCGGTCTGAAAGGTTGCAGCAGTCTAGAGAGGGTGGGAGCCAGGGCCGGATTTAGGAGTGGGCAAAGTGGGCAGCTGCCCAGGGGCCTCCACAATCAGGGGGCCTCCACAAAATGGGGAAAACTGCCGAACTGGGGCCTGGCTGGGGCCTCCACATATTACTATTGTTTTTCTTATTTATATATTTACTTAATACTTCTGGTATTATTCTAGTGTTTGCCCATACTCTCCCCTCTCCCCCAAATAAGTTTGGGGACCTGGGCTAATGCGAGATATTTGGCTGGGGTACAAAATAAGCGCCGCAACCAAAGCTGAGCAATATTTAAATACGTATTTAAATACATTTATGTATTTAGAAATGTATTTATAAATACATTGGTTATCATGTATTTAAATACAGTATTTTAATATTTTTATGAGTATTTAAATACATTATATTTAAATACTCATAATATAAAAATGTAAATACTTTTTTATCAGTTAATTTGGCCATAAACCCACCCAACTATCTGGCAACCCTGATGTTACAGTGAACCAGTGTTTCCACTTTAAAGGAAATTTCCTTATTTTTAGGAAATTTAAGCCTAAGAAGGAAATTTCTAAGGAAACCCAAAAATCTAAGGAAATCCTAAGGAAATCCATTTTTTTGGACATGTTAAAATTTTTGTATATTCAAAATGTATTTATAAATGTATTTAAATACAATTGATGTATTTAGTATTTTGTATTTATATACATTCGTAAAATGTATTCAGTATTTAAATACATTTCCCCCATTTATTTATTATTTCAATACATTCAATGTATTTAATGCCCAGCTCTGGTCGCAACCAGTTTTTTATTTAGAGGTGTAGTATAAATAGTCAAAATTCCCTAGATCTAGGGAAAATAGATTGCATTTCTTCTAAGTCCAGAGACGTGTGAACCTGACTGATGATCCTCACAAACAGAATGATAACCGGAGTGTCGAGCCCCCCCCCCCCCCCCCCTCCCACTTAGGGTAAGGTAAAATTTTGTTAGATTACCGGGGAGTCTAGAGGGGTGAAGCCCCCCCCCCCCCCCCCGTTAGAAGGTTAGGTTAGATTATCGGGTGATTATTGCTGAGAGGTTAGGTTAGATTATTGGGAGGTCGAGGGGAACGGAGCCCCCTCGCAAGAAGGTTAGGTTAAATTTTCCTAGATCTAGGAAAATTACTCTAGATCTAGGGTATTTAATTTGGCCCTTTTACATGATTCCAAAAATACGTGTTTCCGACGCATAATTTGTTCCCCACCCGAAAACCACGCATTCCCACAGATCCCCAAACTTGTTTGGGGGAAGTGGGAGAGTATGGGCAAACACTAGAAATTTACCAAAAACTTTAACAGGTTTCTGTAAAATAAAAATACCTCCATCTGAAAAAGCACCAATTTTTGGCCAGGTAAATGTAGGGTAAATGTTTACACTAGGACCGAAATTCCCTACACAGAGAGTGGTTTCTGTTCACCTTAATAGATTCTTAAGAAACATTTTCTCCATGAACTTCCGTCGCAAATCACTACTTTCAGAGATATAAGACGTTTTAAATAGGAAGGAGTGTATATGAGATATGGAAATTAAACTAACCTAACCCCACCTTTAGACTCACTAATCTAACCTAACCTAATCCCGCGCTTTAACCTCCTAACTAAAGCCAAATCTGCATTAAAAAAGTGTCCGCGACAAGGGAAGAACAGAGGCGATGCAGGTCACAAGAGGAAGAAGAGTGTGACGGACGTAAACACTTGTCTCGCCTCCCTATGAACAAGGCATTACAGGGAGGTCCCGAAGATACGAGCAGTTAGGTTCCACCTGGCATACTCGTAAAGCGAAATCTCGTATAACGAAACACATAACTAATGGTAAAATATAGGTTTGGTTCCAGGACCCCATCAATTTAAAAAAAAAAAAAAAAAAAAAAAAAAGAGACATGTTTTTCAAGCTAAAATAAACTATAGCAAACACAACAAACACACAGCGTCTATATTACCCACACTGTACTACCTATTCTGTAGAAAAAGCATTCTGAAAAAGAAAATAGCACACAAAATAACATAACTGCACATTAATTAAACATAAAACATGCATAACAAGCAAAAAAGACGTTGTAATGTAGGGGATGCCGCGTGATACAAGAGAAGGTAGTGTAGGGGTCCCAAGGTTGGGGCCGCACACCTGCTAATTACCTCTAAAGGTCAGGCCGCGCCATATGCTTAATTACCCTTCAGGTCACGCCTTGCTAGGGGTGACCTGACTGCGATCCCAAGGTTGGGACCGCACACCTGCTAATTACCCCTAAATGTCAGGCCGCGCCATATGCTTAATTACCCTTCAGGTCACGGCTTGCTAGGGGTGACCTCACTGGGGTCAACCAAATCCCCCTTTGTCCAGCCTGGGAGTGGTAGGGCCCGCATTTTGAGCTTGATCATTTTACTCACCCCAGTTTGAATGTCGTATCATTGGATTTTCGATCTCGTATATTGAAAATAGACCCTAATTTACACATCTCGTATCATCGGATTCTCGTATACCGAATACTCGTATAACGGGACCTCCCTGTATCTCCAAAAGTAATGATTTGCGATGGAAGCTCATAGAGAGAATGTTTCCTAGAATCCAATAAGGTAAACAGAAACCACACGCCAAGTTGTGTAGGGAATTTCGGTCCTAGTGTAAAATAATACCACATGTAGTCAGTGTCTCAGAAAAGGACCACACAGTCCTCGTCCATTTTTACCTGATCTTGATATTACAGGTGGCCTTTTCTTCATAGGCCAGGCCTTTGAACCGGCTGCTCCTGCAGAATAAAAAACCCACACAAAAGGGAAACAGAAGAAAACAAAACTACATACAAGCATGCAGTTTTATTGTCTCTCATACACCACATTCTTTCCAAACTCTTTCAGTTTCAATCATCCGCCCCTTGTCTCACCACACAGTCTCAGCAGCAATAACATCCATTCTCTTCTTGTCCTTTCAACCACCTGAGGTCCACCTCATTCATTTCACATCCCATTTCACTCAAAACCACACGCATCATTTCCATTCTCTCCCCGTTATACTTTTCAGATCTCATATTCTACTAGTAATCATTCTACCGCAAAATGTAAACACATCAAATCAGCTTCATATTTCTGAAAATCTATTACATATATAATATAGACTGATCTGTATTACGTTTACTGTAACGTATTATATGATGGTGTTAATTTCAATGCTTAATAATTGCTAACACTATTTATAACTTACAGAAAAAGTATAGACTTATTTTGACCCCAGAAATGTTCGACGAAATGTGCAACATTTTGTATAATTTCACAAAACCATTTAAACGCTTAAATATCGCTCAGTCCCGGGTTTGATGCCGTGTGGGGGAAAATAAGTTGTGTGCGTCTGCGTGTACTATACGTGTGTGTACATGTAGCCTACGACTCTATATGGTTTTTTTTTCCACGTTCATGTGCGTGTGCTGGAAAGGGGGGAGGGGGAGGGAGGGGTGTGTGGTTGGGGGGAGGGGGAGGGATGGGTGTGTGGTTGGGGGGAGGGGGAGGAAGGGGTGTGTGATTGGGGGAAGGGGGAAGAAGAGGAGGGTAGTGACAGCTGTGGTCAAGGATATTAGAAAGACTATCCTTGGCTGTGGTGGTGTTGGTAAGATGGTGTGAGACATGAAGAGGAGGAGGAGGAGGAGGAAGAGGAAGAGAAGGAGGGACAAACCTGCGCAAGGAACTCTTTTTTTTTTTTTTTTTTTCTTCTTTTTTTCCCTCCTTCTCCTCTTCCTCCTTTAATCGCTCAGAATACACATCACCACCACCAGCCAGGGGCTGGATGTTCGAACGTTCGTAACTTTCCGCCTCTAAGATCATCTTAGAGTGTTCATAGCGGCCATCTTAGATCTTGGGCTACGAACACCACAAAAATGTACACACAAACCTCGATTTCCCGGACTAATCGCAAGTAAAAAAAAAAAAAAAAAAGTGATGCCATTACCCACCATCCCTCAATACCTCATCTTCACCCTCCCCTCCTTAACGACCCCCCCCTGGACCCCTCAAAAATATAATATGTTTAATATTACTAATCTAACCCCACTATAACCTAACCTAACCTCATCTCACTAATAACCTCATAGCGAAACTCCCCCCCAAAAAAAAATATTACAAACCTAACCTACCCTTGTAAAATTATAGTTATATTTTACTAACCTAACTAACCTTACTAACTTGCATTACCCCTACTACCGCAAGATGACCAGTAATCCTCCTTCAAGTGATGTAGTAGGTATTCACTGTGTTTGTGAATATGTAAGTTGTAGTTTATAAGGGAAAAATGGATAGACAGCGATAAGTGGCCCGTGACACTAGGCAAGTGATTACTTCTGGGATCGGCATTCCTTATAAGGAGCTTAAATGAACCTGCAATGACATGTACAGCTAGACAGATAGACGAACTCATAGAGGAACAGGTAGAAATGTATGGTTAGTAAAGGCTGTAGTGGTGACGAAGTGGTGAGTAGAGTGACGAAGGGTGTATGTTTTGCTTATGTGGGGAAAGAAAGCCATGCATTTCTACCTGTTCCTCTATGAATTCGTCTATCTGTCTAGCTGTACATGTCATTGCAGGTTCATTTAAGTTCCCTATAAGGAATGCCGATCCCAGAAGTAATCACTTGCCTAGTGTCACGGGCCACTAATCGGTGCTACTATAGCGTGCGGTCTACCGGGACATTTTACACTATAGCGTGCGGTCTACACTTCTTACTATCTACTTACACTCTACACTATTACACTTTAGGCTGCAATTTACTATTGCTATATGATCCGGTCTATTATACAGTAGAGTATTGTAGAAAAACAAAACTGTAGTAAGTAATTTATTAATTATCATCATAGAAAGGAAACATTGTCTATTATACAGTAGAGTATTCTAAGAAAACAAATAAATCATCAACACACGATGATTGCTTTCACGTAAAAACATATTAACCGCTGTTTCTTTTGTCAAGATGACACTTCTGTAGAATTCTTTCAACAGCATTGTAGAGACTTTTAAGTGTGTCAGACTGATGTTCTTGGCTTCAATTTTAGGAGGATACTGAGACAGTACTTCGTTGATCCCCATTTTACAAGGTTGTGTAGTGTCTCGGTACTCAGGTCAGGTCAGGTCAGGTGTGGTCTTGTCAGACTGCATATAAAAATACAGCTATGCGATAGTCAGGTCAGGTGGGATCTTGGTAGACCGCACATTAGGGTACCGTAGACTAGGTCTCTGTAATAAGAGGGTACCGCCACTCACAGGCCCTATGTTAAATGCTACTGGGCGCCATCTTGCTACCAGGGCCTCTTCGTTCACCCAAGACCCGGGGAAGTTCTCAAGGCATGACCCCGCAGTATATCATGTTATACATGTATAAAGGAAATACTGTTATCTTCAGAAATGTTTGTTCTATAAGATTATCACATAAAACACAGTAAAACACATTAAATAAAGGTCATTATGAGACTCTGAAGAAATATGATGAACTTAACATTCACTTAAAGTAATCGTCCAGACCCATTTTTTTTTTTGCCTAATTATGTTGAATATAGGATCCCATGACAATATAGGATCATTCAAAACACCTAATCCACCAAAAATAATTGATTTCCAGGCCTTATTTCCGTAAAAACACGACTTTTGTAAAAAGCACGCGAAAAAAAAAATCTTCCCTCCAACAGGGCTACGACTGTTATTGATGACGTCAGAACAGGGACGCCCGCGGACACTCTGTCTGACACCTGTCGGCAAATGTTATGATGAGCGATTGTACTTCGGTGTCAGACAGTGAATCTGTCGCTGTGACAGATCTAGAGTACGATGCTCAATCTGACACCGAAAGAAATGACGCTGGTCGCGTATACTATGAGGAAAACGAACCTCAGATTGTCATGGGATCCTATATGTTTGAGCCCGAGTACGAGGTGGATGAACAGGTGTTAGCAGAGCCTGAAGTTCAGCAGGAGGACCTGGCACTTCTCCAAAACATGGATTGGTAAATAAGGTTAAACCATGTGTGTGGGAATCACAATGCAGGTACTTTCGAGAAAATCCTATGGTTAGTTTTGGAGATACAGTCAAACGTCATTACTCGGAAACCACATACTAGCATTAACTACAGCATAGAGTTGGAAAATATGCGGGCGGGAAGGCAGAACGTGTGACAGCCACACCACCACAGGGTCTCTCACTACAGGGCACGCCCACTCCACAACTGAGTCACTGTCTTACGGGGGGCGCCGCCCTTGTCCAGCACACCCGTGTACACAGGCTCACCTCACACTCGTCGTCCCAACCCACACACTGGGTAGCCGACTAGTCGTGCTTCACACTCTCACCCAGTCTTTCACCCGCTGTGTACCCTCACTACACACCGTTTCTCAACATAACTGCTCGCCCCAACACATTATAGGCGTGTATCACCCTATACACGCCACTCCTTTCCGTGTGCAAACTTTTCTCGAAAGGCACAGCTGTCTTGCTGCACCCATAAAGGATGCATGCATGTGGCATATAGCAAAAAAAAAATATTAGAAACACCCAAATATCTTCAAGTACTATATTTATCTCTGTGTTTACGTGCCTCTAGAGATCAGCGTGGGAAGAGGAGCCTCCCTTTTCCTACGTCACCGAGCCTGAGCCTGAGCGTCTGCAAACCTTGAGAGTGTTTTGAGAACTCGGGGAATTTGCAGATTTTGATTGCGGATTATTTAAAAACGGCTGACTGGATACAAAAAGTGACGACGTATTGTTGATATACTCGTTAATGGCTGTGATTTTATTGCATTAAATCAGGAATGATGAAATGGTCTGGACGATTACTTTAAAACTCGTCGTCATGTAAAACTTTGTGAGACAGCTTATAAGATGGAAGATATCAATAGAAGGAGAATTTGATTAGCTTTCCATTACTATATTTCGTTTTCTGATAAATACAGTAGAACCATGCATAAATTAGCGTTAACTAAATAAATCGCCGGGAAGGCCCCGCTCTCTCTCTCTCTCTCTCTCTCTCTCTCTCTCTCTCTCTCTCTCTCTCTCTCCGTGAAAAAGAGAGAGAGAGAGATATGAGTGAGAGAATGATATGAGAGTGCGAGTAACCAAAAAACTTTTTCTACTTATATAATTATATATATATATATATTGTATCATATATATATACATATATATATATATATATATATATTATATATATATATATATATATATATATATATATATATATAAGTAGAACAAGTATTTTGGTAACTCTCTCTCTCTCTCACGGAGGGAGAGAGAGAGAGAGCGGGGCCTTCGCGGCGATTTATTTAGTTAACGCTAATTTATGCATGGTTCTACTGCATTTATCAGAAAACTAAATATAGCAATGGAAAGCTAATAAAATTCTGCTTCTATTGATATCTTCCATCTTATAAGCTGTCCCACAAAGTTTTACATGACGACGAGTTTTAAGTGAATCATATTTCTTCAGTCTCATAATGACCTTTATTTAATGTGTTTTACTGTGTTTTATGTGATAATCTTATAGAACAAACATTTCTGAAGGTAACACTATATCCTTTATACATGTATAACATGATATACTGCGGGGTCA
This sequence comes from Chionoecetes opilio, assembly GCA_016584305.1. Taxonomy (NCBI): domain Eukaryota; kingdom Metazoa; phylum Arthropoda; class Malacostraca; order Decapoda; family Majidae; genus Chionoecetes; species Chionoecetes opilio. The sequence continues at coordinate 292,684 of JACEEZ010019692.1, forward strand.
TGCCTTGAGAACTTCCGCGGGTCTTGGGTGAACGAAGAGGCCCTGGTAGCAAAATGGCGCCCATAAATCAAGTTGTCGCTACTCTATTATTCAAGGTACTCTACCGTAGACTGCAGGGCCCATACTTAGAGATTTAGGATTCGTCCTAGGGTTCGTCCTAACCCTGCGTCCTATGGTTCGAGGAAAGTCTAAGACGCGTCCTAAGACGACGGCTTAGGACGAAGCACTGAGCCCAATTTAGCAAGAGTCCAATTTGGATTTCATGAAATATCACTACTAAGAGTCATCAGAAAGGTATAAAAATATCGAAAAACACAAGATTAATATTTCTATGATAATTGCTGAAGACTACAACGAATGAATTCATCTATAAGAATAATTTTACCAGATATGCAACGTTCAAAAGACACAAACATTGACATTGTCTTCGCTCTATCGACGAGAAAAGATAATATTTTTCAGGACAAGACTTTCATCCTTGGCCAGCTCTTTCAAGCAAGGAAAAATGTCCTATGTCCTGCGAGGGGAATTTTCCATGCCGAGATGATCGGCGAAGAGCAAGGCAGATGCCTGACAGGCCATCGCCAACCACATGATCGCCGCGCCGCCTTCCGTAGCGAGAGATACGTCAAGGACTACCGGTTATAATGGACGAGGACTTCGCGGTCGTTTTCAAAGACACCGACTATTTTTTCCTGGCCTACAATAGGTGCTTTTTCTAATGGAGATAGGGTTATAATGGACGAGAGTTTCGCGGTCGTTTTCAGAGACACCAACTATTTTTTCTTGGCCTACAATAGATGCTTGTTCTAATGAAGTTTTATTTTGCGCAAACCCATAAAAAAAAGATTAAAAAAATGTATACTTTGTGGTTAAGGTTAGGTTAGGTTTCATTAAAACCTATATGGCTAGGTTAGGTTTCATTAAAACCCGTACAGTTAGGTTAGGTTTCATTCAAACCTATAAGGTAAGGTTAAGTTTCATTTTTTTTCATTTTTTTTTTTTTTTTTTTTTTTGCGCAAAATAAAACTATCTCCATTAGAGCAAGCACCTATTGTAGGCCAAGAAAAAATAGTCGGTGTCTCTGTAAACGACCGCCAAACTCTTGCCCATTATTACCAGAGATAGTTTTATTTTGCGCAAACCCAGTTTAAAAAAAAAAAAAAAATTCACCGAATATTATGGTACCATTTCCATTAAAAACACCATCTTCATCAGAAAAAACACTAAAACTTGGCCGGGAAAGATTTGTCAGAGTCTTATAGGTTTTAATGAAACCTATAATGTTAGGTTAGATATACTTTGTGGTTAAGAGAGAGGGAGAGAGAGAGGGTAAAGGAAAAGAGAGAGAGAGAGAGAGAGAGGAGAGAGAGAGAGAGAGAGAGAGAGGAGCGGCCGCCGCGGCGATTTATTTAGTTAACACTAATTTCTGCATGGTACTACTACATTTATCAGAAAACGAAATATATCAATGGAAAGCTAATAAAATTTTGCTTCTATTGATATAGTCCATGCTATAAGTTGTATATTAATATATAAGAGCCCGCATGTATAACATGATATACTGCGGGGTTATGCCTTGAGAACTTCCCCGGGTCTAGGGTGAACGGAGAGGCTCTGGCATTAAGATGGCGCCCAGTAGCGTTTAACATAGGGCCTATAAATGGCGATACCCACTAATTACAGAGACCCTATAAGGCACATGCCTTGTCTGCCTAATGGTTAATCCGGCTCTGGCCACGATCGATCCTCTCACGCTAGCAGTGTACTATCTCTGGTGGGGACCTAAAAATAGGCTTTCCATACTTCAAAGCCGTCAAACACTACATATGAGTTAAACGGTTAACGTGGAATTTACAGTCCGTAGAGTTTATTGTATGTAACCTTGTCGATCGTTTATTAACTCAAACTTTAAACATTTTGCAATAATCTTGTGCAATTTATTCATTGAAATTATTTTCATGCTGACCTGCCGGTTATAGGATATCTTTGCTGTATATTGCAGTATGTCACGTGCTGTATAGGGAGGAAGGTAAATGGTAGTTCATGTGTTTATCAAAACGTCAGTAAATACACCAAATATTATTCACACGCCATTATATGGCGTCTTAAATTCATTTATATAGAGGGTGAGTGAGTGTAGACTGTTATATGCCATGACACGTACATTGCTGCGGATTGGGGCTGGAAGGGCAACGTCAACGAGGATGTTTACAGTATTGCGGTGTGAGCTGCCAAGAATTGCAAGTCACTTATTTGTTTCGGAGTCAGGGATACAATATTCTTACAAGTATGTTAGTAAGGAAGAACCCGCCTGTGTATACGAAGTAGTGCTGGACATATTTTGTATGTTAAAAAGGGTCATGATGAAATGGATGAAGAATACAAGATACAGATAACATTTTAACGCTACATGAACGTGTGTTTCATGTCATGAACCTGTCTCTTTTCTTGGGTCACTAGCGGATCTTGGGAAAAGCTTTTTGGAGGGGCCAAGTTATCATGGAGATGGCCTATCATTCTCTAGTATGGTATATGTAGTGGTCAAAATGACCATCTACACCGTTATCACCATTATGTAGTGCCCACCTTGGGAGTGTACTCTACAGTCCTGGTTACTCCGCTGCCACCACCCACATTAAGTGGGAAAAAATATATGAATGAACAGAAATAAAAGATTTAAGAAAATATGTAAGTACTGGTTGGAAACTGAATAACAACGCGTTAATATATTTCTAATTATAATATATTTAATTCTTTACTGTCTCACTTAGTAATTATTATACATTCACAAGTTATCTTAATATTAATTCTTCCTTCCCTCCTAGCGATACGCACGCGAAATGCTCAAGTCGTTATCCTAATATAGTTTACTATCTTTGGTAACTTCGGTTGCACTGTCACCACATTAACGATACGCACATGTAATGCTCAAGTCGTCATCCTAATATAGTTTACTATCTCTGGTAACTTCAGTCGCACTGTTACCCCTTAACGATACGCACATGTAATGCTCAAGTTGTTATCCTAACATAATGTATACGTAGTCTATCCCACTTCCAACTGTTTCCCTCTCACTTATTTTTCTATTTCCTTCTTTCTCCTTGTCCTCACATGGCTGGCTGTGACATGTTGTGGTTGCCCCCTCTGCTAATTTGTGAGCGCTTGGCCCCCTGGTCCGCCAACAGCATCCTACCTTGGGACCCTAAGTAATACAATTTATTAGTCCTGGTCAACAAAAGGAATCACCAGTAAGTCATGTCTACATCTCTAATTAACAAACATTTCATAACATACCTTTACCAAGGGCGAGAATATCACCTCCCCACAGGCGACTTAACTCAATGAACGTCGAGCTGCTTCTAAAATTATCCTAACCTAGAATCCCCGTTCTCACCTCGTTTCGCTACGTGTCTAATTACTACTGGCTTAAAATATAACCCTAACCAGTGATTCAGGAATGAGGCGTGGAGGAAAATTCCTCGTTAGCTTATTGATACTTATGTGTTATTTCAGTGGCAGTGGAGCGCCGCTCAGCCGGAACTACCTCCGCCGGGGCGTCACCTGGGAGTAAGGGCACCTCTTCTCCGCATACCCTTACCGTCCTCCTCCCCAGGTCGACGCACGCCCCACCCTGCGTCAGGTAGTCCAGGCCCAGGAGGCAAGAGTCCTCCATCGCGGCGACGCAACCAGGCAGCGTCACTTCACTGCTCCCTCCTGACGGCGCCGCCTTAATTTCCACGCTCACTCCCTCTGCAGGGGCGTCACCTGGGGACAAGGGCAGCTCTTCCTCGCCTACCCTTAACAGCTTCTTCCCCAGATCGACACACGCCCTGGCCTGCGTCAGGTAGTCCTGCCTCGCGTCAGCCTGTACCTCGGTTACCGTTAAGCCTCCCCTCAGTGTGTCTCTCACTTCATTTAAATTCTGTTTAATTTCACTTATAATTTCATTTTTTCTAACCATTTCTTTCCTCATTTCCCTTAAATTTTCACTTTGGTTAACCATTTCTATCATCAGTCTCTCATTTTCACTTATATGTTGGCTCATCATTTCTCTCATCATGGCCATGATCTTGTTCGTGTCCACTCTCTCCCTACCCGCCATTAGAAGCGCGCCACGTGCACGTTCTTTCTCTGACGTCACAAGGCGTCACCTCGCTTTTCCCTTTGTCTCTCTCTCTATCCGCCATTTTGACCGCGTGTTAACACAGCTACCGGCCACAGATTATTCTACAATCAATCCCACTTCTAATGACACCAGTGTTACGCAGGTCTCACCGACTCACCTTTCTTATCTCACCCCAGCGGCGCCCCACGTAACCCCTTAACTCCTGACGGAGGTTCGGTAGCAAACCTGAAGGCGAGTATTGGTGTATAACACGTAGTCAATCAAAACAGGCGAAGGAAAGAGACACTGACACACTGTAATACACACTACATTTAATGGCGGAAGTCACAATACACAGTACTCAGCTCCTGAAGGTGGAGAGAGTAGACAACGACTACACATGGTCACACTGTCCCAAAATGGTTCTTTAACACACACTCGAGGCTTTACGTGAGAGGCAACACAACACACAGGTACGCTGGCTTAAGGGGAGGCACTGGCTTACGCTGACGATTCTCCTGACATTATATGTCGATACTGTGATGTGATATGCTGCAGATACACCCAGGGGTGGCGCTGTGGTCGCCCGCCGCCGCTCTCCCCAAGACCCCTCACTGGTCCGTGTCTCCGACCGCTCTGTCTACTCAGCTACCCGGGCGGCGGCGGGCTTCTCACGCCCACGGCACGCCCGCGCGCACCGAAGCTCCTGACGGAGGTCCTGTCTCTATCCTATTCTTCGCTCCACTGAGCTCCGCCGCGTCCCTCCTCTTGGCGCTGTCTCCCCTCACTTCCCGCCGCCAGCTAGCCAACCAATCCCGTGGCTGCATTTCCAGGAAGACCGTGCCGCTACCTATAGGAATCCTCGGCGCGAATGACGTCACCCTGGTCTTTGTGTGTCGGTGAAGGAGGCACCCTTCACCGCGTGCCACCCGCTCATACACACAAACATACAGACACTACTTACCCCACACACACACACCACGACAAACACACACAGACACACAGACACCTCACAACCCTCGCTCGCGCACACACACACCCACAGCGTAACATTATGTTAACCATGCATATTATACTGGTAAATGTGCATCTGTCTTACATATACCTCCCTTACATTTGGGGAGGAGGTAGCAGAGTGGTTAGCGTCTCCGACTGGCGTTCTCGGTTACCCGAGTTCGATCCCCGACGAAAACCAAAACCTTTCTGCACCGTCTAGTGGCCTAAGAACACCCACATGCCCTGCCCATTAACTCTACCTTCGATTGCGCGTGCATCGGAGGACACAGGCAGTGCCGGATTTAGGAGTGGGCAAAGTGGGCAGCTGCCCAGGGGCCTCCACAATCAGGGGGCCTCCGCAAAATGGGGAAAACTGCCAAACTGGGGCATGGGGCCTCCACATATTACAATTTTTTTTCTTATTTATTTATTTACTGGTATTATTTCTGGTATTATTCTACTGTTTGCCCATACTCTCCCCTCTCCCCCAAAACAAGTTTGGGGACTTGGGCTAATGCGAGATATTTGGCTGGGGTACAAAATATGCGTCGCAACCACATAGTTTTTGAATCAGGGGTGTAGTATTCCCAAAGTTTTTGAATCAGGGGTCAAAATTCCCTAGATCTAGAGAAAATAGATTGCATTTCTTCTAAGCCCAGAGACGTGTGAACCTGACGATCCTCACAAACAAAATGATAACCGGTGTGTCGAGCCCCCTCCTCCCACCCCTCCCACTTAGGGTAAGGTAAAATTTTGTTAGGTTGCCGAGGAGTCTAGAGGGACAGAGCCCCCCTGTTAGAAGGTTAGGTAAAATTAAGTTACGTTAGATTATCGGGTGATTATTGCTAAGAGGTTAGGTTAAATTAATGGGGGTCGAGAGGGGCAGAGCCCCCCGCTAGGTTAGGTTAGGTTAGATTACTGGGAGGTCGAGGTGAACGGAGACCCCTCGCAAGGAGGTTAGGTTAAATTTTTCTAGATCTAGGAAAATTACTCTAGATCTAGGGTATTTTGGCTCTTTTACATAACTCCAAAAATACGTGTTTCCGACGCATTATTTGCTTCCCACCCGAAAACCCCGCATTCCCACAGGTTCACAAGCTTGTTTGGGGGAAGGAGAAGAGTATGGGCAAACACTAGAAATTTACCATACTTCTTTGTATATTTATATAATAAATTTCCTCAAATCAAGAGGCCTTAATTTTTAATCAAATTAATAATTTATCTTACAGTAGTGTGCAATTTAGTCCGGAGTGATGAAATAATACAATTATTTGCTAAATTGATGTTTATTCCAAAAAAACATGTCAATGGTATGATAGATGATACATTTAATATGAGATATGACCACCCTTTGCTTTTACAAGCAGTTCCACTCGCTTTGGCATAGACTACCAAGCTTGAACACATTTCTGCTAGTTATTCGTCATGGTACCAGGCCTTAATAACAGCACAAATCAGCTTCTGCATCGTCGAACAGTCGTCTTTCTCGATTCTACGTTTGATTATAGCCCATAGATTCTCAATGGGGTTTATGTCAGGAGAATTCCCAGGCCAATCTAGAATGGTTAGTCCACTTTCTTCGAAGAATGTGCGCATTTTTCGGAAGTATGGCACGGAGCGAAGATCCTGCTGGAAAATGCCGCCTCCATAGGAAGTCCCTTTGCATCACAGGAGCAAGTGAGCCTCCAGGACTGCCTTGTATTTATCGTGTTCATCTTCCTCAAATAACAGCCGCCCTAGACCTTTAGCGTAAAAAACCCAAATTTCTAGGTGGGTTTTTGGCGCTGTTGAATGGTCCGGGGCCAAATGGGCCCCGACATAACTACGACGGTGTTTACATCGTGCATTGTGGGGTAGGCGGGGTGCCGGCGGGTGGACCTACGAAGGGAAACCGGGTGGAAGAATTCGAGTTTTTTGCGCGAATTGAATTCCAGGGCTATATTATGTGCTCTGTTCTCGCTGACAACACATGAGAAGACCGAGGTAAGGCTGATGTGCAGAGCTTCTAAACCAAGAAAAACAGAGTCATAAAAAGAGCCTCGTCAAAAGGTAAGCAACTGGTAGGTACGTCATGTGTCCCTCCCAATTACTTATTTCTTAATGAGACTTGCTGTGGCTGTTTTCCTGGTCTAGAAGCCTTTGCACATCAACCACCCACCTCAGGTCTCTCTAGTGTTGTCAGCGAGCAGGGAAAAATATAGCACCTGGAATATCAATTTCCCCCCAAAACAACTCAAATTTTTTTCATCGTCGTAATCTTCTCTTTGTAGGCTGTACATTTTCATGGTTATGATAGTATTAAAATACCTTATTAATTGAGTCCTTTTTGTTGTCTTTGATGTAGTAGTGGACATCATGGGTTTAAGTGTTACTTGACGAGCCAATGAATACTCTTGAGTCTATACCAAACATGACCAACCTTTGTTTTGATTTATCTTATACTCCATCCATAAACAAGTTGCATAACCACGGTGACATTACCCACCTTGCCTCATGTACCTGCAGGGTTACTGTCGTCTACCGATATTTTTGCCCCTACACAAATCGGGAAAGCTCGCCGACAGTAATGGTTAGGTTGGTATCCGGTCATTTCGCCATCCCCATAGTCATTTCCCCATACCATAGTCATTTCGCCCACAGGTCATTTCGCTCACACTATGGAGTCATTTCGCCCACATATGGAGTCTATAGGAGCTAGGAGGTTAGGTTATATTTGTTTAGTGTGTCGAGAACCCCAACCCCGCTAGGAGGTTAGGTTAGATTTCTTTAGGTTGGGTTTTAGGGTAGGTTAGATTTGGGTTTTAGGTTAGATTTGGTTAGGTTAGGTTAGGTTAGATTAGATTTGGTTAGGTTAGGATAGGTTAAATTTGGTTAGGTTGCTTAGGTTAGATTTGGTTGGGTTAGGTTCGGGGGGTTTCAAGCTCCCTGCTAGGGTGGGTTTAAATTTTTGGTTTGGGTTTAGGTTTTTTTTGGTTAGGAAATTTTCGTCTTTTCGCCCACAAGACATTTCGTCCACATGAAAGGGTCAATTCCCCCCACATATAAGTCAATTCGCCCACTCTAAAGTCAATTCGCCCACACGATCCATGTCACGGATTTCATGTAACTATATCTTCCTTTCTGGCAGAAATGGAGTGCACCACAGTAACCTGGGCGAAATGACGGTAAAATTCTAGTGTTTGCCCATACTCTCCCACTTCCCCCAAACAATTTTTGGGACCTGTGGGAATGGGGGGTTTTTTCGGGTGGGGAACAACTATTCGTCGGAAACACGTAATTAAAGATTTGGGTGTAGGGGGGAAAAAATTCCCTAGATCAAAGGGTAATTTCCTTATATCTAGAGAAAATTGCCAAACCCAAAAATAAACCTAACCTAACCAAAATTAACCTACACTAGCGGGGGGCTTGACCACCGATACCACCTAACCAAATCTAACCTATCCTAACCTAACCAAATCAAATCAAACCCCAAACCCTAACCAAATAATAGGTTAGATTTGGTTAGGTTAGGTTAGCTTAGGTTAGATTTGGTTAGGTTAGGTTAGCTTAGGTTAGATTTGGTTAGGTTAGGTTATCGGTGGGTCAAGCCCCCTGCTAGGGTAGGTTAATTTTTGGTTAGGTTAGGTTTTTGTGGTTAGGCAATTTTCTCTAGATATAAGGAAATTCCCCTAGATCTAGGAAATTTTACCCCCCTTCCCACAACTTTAATTACGTGTTTCCAAACGCATAATTTGTTCCCCCCCCGGGAAAAACCCGCACCCCCACAGGTCCCCAAACTTGTTTGGGGAAGTGGGAGAGTATGGGCAAACACTAAAAATTTTTACCGTCATTTCCCCCCAATGGTTCATTCCATTTCTGCCAGAGGAAGATTAGTTACATGACTCCGTGACATGGATCGTGTGGGCGAATTGACTCTTATAGTGGGCGAATTGACTTACATGTGGACGAAATGTTTTGGGTGGGCGAAATGACGAAAATTGCCTAACAAAAATAAACCTAACCTAACCAAAATTAACCTACCCTAGCAGGGGGTTTGACCCACCGATATGCTAACCTAACCAAACCAAATTTAAACCCTTTTCCTAACCTAACCATATCTAACCTAACCTAACCAAAACCCAAATCAAACCCTAAACTACCCAAATCTAACCTACCCTAACCTAAAGGGAATCAACCAAACCTCCTAGCGGGGGGTTGGGGTTCTCGTCACACTAAACAAATATAACCTAACCACCTAGCTCCTATAGACTCCATAGTGTGGGCGAAATGACCGGATCCCAAACCCTAACCATTACTGTCGGCGAGTTTTCCCGATTTGTGTAGGGACAAAAATATCGGTAGAACGACATTACCCTGCAATACCATGAGGCAAGGATGGGTAATGTCACCGTGGTTATGCCCAAATTTTTTTATGGATGGAGTAATAAGATAAATCAAAGCAAAGGTTGGTGATGTTTGGGATAGACTCAAGAGTATTCATTGGCTCGTCAAGTAAACATAAACCATGATGACCACTACTTATTATGAGGAAAGACAACAAAGGAATCAATTAATAAGGTATTTTAATACTATCATAACTATGAAATGTACAGCCTACAAAGAGAAGACTACGACGATGAAAAAAATTCGAGTTGTTTTTGGGCGAAAATTTATATTCCAGGTGCTATATTTCCGTTTCTCGCTGACAACATAGAGAAGACCTGAGGTGATGGTTGATGTGCGAAGGCTTCTAGACCAGGAAAACAGCCTCAGCAGAGTTCATTAAGAAGTAGCAAGTGGTAGGGACACATTACGTACCTACCAGTTGCTTACCTTTTGACGAGGCTCTGTTATGACTCTGTTTTGGTTTAGAAGCCCCTGCACATCAGCCATTAACTCAGGTTTCTCTATAGTGTTGTCAGCGAGAACAGAGCACAGAATATAGCACCTGGAATATCAATTTCGCGCAAAATAACTCGAAATTCTTCCATCGCCGTAGTTTTCCCTTCGTAGGTCCACCCGCGGCGACCCCGCCTTATCCCCACAATGCACCGATGTAAACAAACCGTGACGTAGTTATGGGTAGGTTCCATTGGTTCACCTTTGCTTCGTCTCACTACCACTGACCTGTACCCATGCACTTCAAAATGCGATTCGTCTGAAAATAGAACTTTCCTCCAGTCATCTGCCTTCCATCCAGCATACTTGCGTGCCCAGCGAAGACGTTTTGTCTTCATAGCAGAAGTCAATAACTGTTTTTGTACCGGTTTCTGCAACTCTGCCAAACCCCAAGGAGCCTTCGCCGGACAGTTGAAGAAGAAACATTTACGCCAGCTGAAGACAAATCTCTCTGAAGGTCTTTATGGTTTTCTTAGGATCCCTTCACACTATTTCTGATGATAACCTTGTCATAGTGAGGTGTTGTCTTGCGTTTTCTTCCACATTTTCCTCGGCGCAGTGTTGAATGTTCACCAGTCTTCAGCTCTTTTCACAATATCGCCAACAGTTGACTTTGCCACCTTCATTTTCTCAGAAGTCTGTCTGGGCAGGGATGCTCGAAAATTCCTCGTAAGGGACAACTTATGAGTGTATGGCTACAATAACCTTACGAGGGTGGGCTGAGGTTGATGCTCGTATCGAGCAGTCACTCCCGTAGGGTGATCGGTGGCCTCTGGGTGGGGAATATTAGGGATATTCTAGGGATATGTGTGGGGAAATTCTACTGACCAATCACAGAGCAGCGCCTCGCATGACGCGGCCTTATCTAGGCAATCATCTTGCTCTCAGCTGTCAGGGAGCCCGATAAATAAATTTAAAGACACTTCAAATGCCGTTGTTGAGCTAAAATCGGCCCATTTCGGAAATCGTCCCGCGGACGCTTATTTAACCTAAATAACTCTACAAAACTTAACTCAAACCTATCATAAACCTTACCTAACCTAAAACTTAACCTAAACCTAAAAACTATGTTTGCCGGTGTTGAGCTAAGATCGGCAGATTTCCGACATCGGGCCAATTTTAGCTCAACACCGCCAGAATGTTACGATAATACATAGCCGCCATATTAGCCTTTCAGCGTAATATTCTCCCACTGAATACTACAGAGACGTACCCAGGGTATACCTTGATGCGCTGATCATAGGTTCGAATCCTGCGTGCCCGAATTTGATCTATGGCCATGCTGGCCCGCTCCGTACCTGCCTGCCGTATTCGTGGCCGCGGCGGTCTCTGTTATAGTGGATGAGAACTGCGCGTTCGCTCTTTAGGTCAGACAAGACACATTGGGGGACTAACACCTCACTCTTGACACACGTGACACTTGTGTGCAAGGATGGTATGACTTTATAATATCCTTGCTTGTGTGTGTACGTGCGTTTGTACGTCAAACACATTTGATACCAGTTTAGTTCAGTTCAGTTGTTGATACCACCACCACCGACCGCATCATTATAGCGGCCAAACTTGTATGAAAAAATATACTTTTTGATTCAAGAAGTCGACCGATATTATTTTAATATATTAGGTTTGCTCTAATTGAATTTTTTTACAAGTATAGGTATTGTTTTTAAAATATGATTATATGGAGTCATATGCAATAAAAACATCACTTTTCAAAAGGCAAGCAGAAAGGCTCTAAAACACAATAAAATAAAATAAGTGATAATTTGTAATTTTTTTTTTTGTTAGTTTGTCGCTTAAAATTTCCTCCCTTAAGCCCCCGTCACACATTCCTAATCGAACCACGATAGCGCCACCAAGGGGCCCCGGGGCAAAACGTAGGGTTTTTGTTTACTCGGTGCTTTGTGGGGATAAGGGGGGGTCCCCGGGGGTGGACCTAGAAGGGAAAACTACGGCGATGGAAATTTCAGTTATTTTGCGGGAAAATTGATATTCCAGGTCTTATACAGGCTTTTCTCCTGACAACACTATAGAAAAGACCGGGTAATGGCGATGTGAGGGGCTTTTAACCAAGAAAAAACAGGTCAAAAACGAGCCTGCAAGAGGTAAGAAAAAGGTAAGTACAAATGTGCCCCAAACCACTTGCTTACTTCTTAATAGACTCTGTGTGACTGTTTTCCGGGTTTTGAACCCTTTTGACACAACCATCCCCTCAGGTCTCTCTTTTTTTTGTCAGCGAGCACGGAAATATAGCACCGGGAAATTAATTTCCCCCCAAAAAAACTCAAATTTTTTCATCGCCTTGTCTTCTTTGTAGGTGACTATTCATGGTTAGGATAGTATTAAAAATCCTATTAATGAATCCCTTTTGTTGCCCTTTTCAAATAAGTAGTGGTACATCGGTTTAAGTGCTACTTGACGAGCCAAAAATACTCTTGAGTCTATGCCAAATCACCAAACCCTTTTTTTTGATTTTTCTTATTTTTCCCCCTTTTAAAAAAATTTGGAAACCCCCCCCCCGGACATTACCCCCTCCTTGCCCCATGGAACCTGGGACGTCGTTACCCAAATTTTATCCTACACAAATCGGGAAAAAAAGCCCGGTAATGGGTAGGTTAGTTTTTTGATGTTCTATTATACATCCATAAACAAGTTGCATAAACCCCGGGAATTACCCTCCCGCTCATGGGACCTGGACTCTGTCTACCCAAATGCTGCCTACATAGATCGGAGAAAAAATCGCCGACGGTAATGGTTGGTTAGGGGTAATAAGGAGAGAGTTCGCGGCGTTTTAGAGACACAGACTATTTTTTTTGGTAAATAGGGGCTTTTTTTAAAGGGATAGTTTTTTTTGCGCAAACCCCCTTTAAAAAATAAAATAGAAAAACCAAAATTATGGTTTTTAAGAAACCTAACCCCAAACCTTTAAACCCCAAAAATACCAACCTAGCCTTTAGGTTTCATTTAAAAACCCAAAAACCCCGATTCAGGTTTTAATGGAAAACCATAAAAATTGGATTAAAAATTTTTTTTTTTTGGTTTTGCACAAAAAAAACTTTTCCCCTTTGAACAAGCATTTATAGGCCCAAAAAAATCAGTCGGGGCTTGAAAAAAGACCGCGAAAAATTCGTCATTTAACCCGGTTTGGTTCCGTTAGGGTTTGGGGCATTAGGTTTGGTTTTTAATCAAGGAAAAGCTTATTTTTACATACAACTCCCTCCAACATATCTTTAACCCTTTTAGTACATCCCACATTTTCCCCCCAGTTACTCGTCATATGTGTGGTATTAGTCCCCGATGAACTCCGGAACAGCACTTTGGTGGTGTTGACGAAAATATATTTTTTCTGTGTGTTTTTATGTGGTTTTGAATGAATCTGCTAACCATTTTCCTGTGGCAATTTTTTTATTTAAAAAAACAAAAAATTATGTAAAAGTTATTTTTTTTTTTTTTTTTTTTTTTGTAGTTAGGTAAAGGTTAGGTTAGTATAGTAGGGGTTAGGTTAGGTTTTAGGTTCACATTGTTTTGTTCATTTTTGGAAGAAAAAACGTAACTTGTTTATATAGCAGAGTCCTTCAAAACATAAAACACACCAGAAAAAAATAGTTGCGTCCACCAAGTGAGTTCGGTGTTCCGCTGGCTAATACCAAATCATATGAACGAGTAACTAGGAGGGAATGTGGGATGTATTGCAGGTTTAAAAGTGTGGTATGGAGTGGGCGTTGTATGTAAATAACTAATAATCTTTTACCTGTGATTATGATACCTAACCTCACTGACCTTACCTAACTAAAACCGGTAACCTAAACCTGGTAATAATGGACAGAGTTACGCTGCGTTTCAGAGACACCGACTATTTTTTTCTTGGCTACAATAAGAGTGCTTGTTCTAAATGGAGATAGTTGTTCTTTTGGTGCAAACCATAAACACAAAATTTTAATCCGCTATTTTATGGTACAGTTTCCATTAAAAACACTGAATCTGGGCTTTTAGGTGTTAAGAAACCTATAATGTTAGGTTAGGTATACTTTTGTGGTTTAAGGTTAGGTTAGGTTTCATTAAAACCTAAATGTTATGTTGTTCATTATTTTATTTTTTTTAATGGGTTTGCGTCAAAAAAAAACCTATCCTCCATTAAAACAAGCACTATTGTAGGCCAAGAAAATAAGTCCGTGTCTCTGAAAACGACCCGCAAACTCTCGCTGTCGCATTATTACCCCTAACTCTAACCATTAGCCGTCGGCGAGTTTTTCCGATTATATGTAGGACGAGCATTTTCGGTTAGCGAAAGTACAGGTACCATGAGGCAGGATGGGTAATGTTCACCGTGGTTAGGCAACTTGTTTTGAATGGAGTAATGAAATAAATCAAAAGCAAAAATCTAAACCTCAGCCATTACCGTCGGCGAGTTTTCCCGATTTGTGTAGGGTAAAAATATCGGTAGACGACAGTACCATGTATTACCATGAGGCAAGGATGGGTAATGTCACGGTGGTTATGCAACTTTGTTTATGGATGGAGTAATAAGATAATCAAAGCAAAGGTTGGTGATGTAGTGGGTCTATGCTCAAGAGTATTCATTGCTTTAGTCAAGTAGCCTTAAACCATGATGGGTACCACTACTTAGTATGAGGAAAGACAAACAAAAGGAACCTCAATAATAAGGTATTTTAATACTATCCTCACATGAATAATGTAGAAACCTCAAAGAAGACTACGACGCATGAAAACATTTCGAGTTGTTTTGGGCGAAATTGATATTCCAGGTGCTATATTATCCGTGCTCGCTGACATACATAGACGAAGACCTGAGTGTGAGATTGTATGTAGACAGAAGGCTCTAAAACCAGGAAACCAGTCACAGCAGAGTCTCATTTAGAGTAAGCAGTGGTAATGTGGTCACCATACTACTACCTACAGTACTTGCTTACCTCTTGACGAGGCTCTGTTTATGGTCCTCTGTTTTTTGGTTCGCTGTTTTAGAATCCGCTGCACATCAGCCATACATCAGGTCTTCTCTATATTGTTATCAGCGAGAACAGCGCAGTATATAGCAGCCTGAATATCATTTCCGCGCAAATAACTCGACATTCTTCGCATCGCCGTTATTTTTCCCTTCGTAGTTACACCGCCGCGGCGACTCCGCCTTATACCCGCGCGTCATGCACCGATGTTTCGAACAACCGTGACTCGTTCTATGGGTAGGTCCATTTGATTATTTACGCTAATCGTGAAATTTTGACCACGAAAAACGCAGACCACGGTCGAGCCTCAGGCACAACATGTCCGCTGCCTGTACGTTGGTGTCATTATTGGTCGTCGGTGGTCAGCCGATTTGGAGTCAAGATGACAGCTGTAGACTACGCAACGACAATGAAGGGGAGTAGGGGGAGGGTGGGTGTGCCACCGGCGTGGCGAGGGAGTAGATGGAGTAAGAGTGGGGAGGGTGGTGCCATCACGTGATGAGGGAGTAAGGGCTGGGTAGAGGAGGCGTTGTGGTGTGGATGTGGAATTAGAAAGGGGGTGAAGACGAAGGGGGGTGAAAAGGGGGAAGGTAGGAACAAGACTCGTGTAACGTTCTTATCGTCCACGCTGTGTGCTGTTGCTGACGATCACGGTATTGTCACGAAAGCTGCTACATATAAACGATAGCGTCACGATATACTTAAGATATCGCTGCGTTGGGTACAAACATCTGGAGAGCAGTCCCAATTTTTAGGCAACGGCGAATTTACAACATTTTCGTGCCTCGGCCGAGCTGACGGTCACGACGTCACGATCGGTCACGATTGGACCCATAACCAGGACCATGACATGGCGCGCGCATTGCCATTGTTGGCGAGTTCGTGGTTGTCGATGTATGGCATTTGTGGACGTTGGCGTTAAGGGAGTTTAGGGGGTCCCGAGCACCCTTAGCCCGCGGTCCCGTAGCAAGTGAGACAAACGGTTTGAGCATCACCCGTAGGGCGCTACGAGTTAAAAGTCCCCTAGGGGTAATACTTACGGTCCCGTTACTCTTTCGAGCATCATTCCTCCCTGATTGCTAAAACCACATGTTTTTAAGAGCTACAAAACGAATCTTGTCACGCTTTCTTGGGTGTGATATCCATCATGAATTTAAGGGCTAATAATGATGGATGCACTACGCACGGTAGCACCTCGCAGCAATAACCGTCCCACAACAAGCTCTGGTGTAGCACTGCCGGTTTACTGGAGCGTGGTCACAGCAAAATAGATGCCAGAAGTCACCAGTAACGCTTCTTCTGCACAGAAAACAAAAGAAAACTTCATTAGTGTAGCCCAACAGATTAAGACGATATATGCACAAGTCCACAAATTTGATGATGGTCCCGGACTAAATTGCAGAACTACTGACTAGCTATCAGCAGTGGCGTCCCGCGGGGGGCTAAGGGGACTAGCCCCCCCAAGTCCAGGACTCACCCCCCCAAATTGCTGCTCAGTACCTGCTAACACCAAAAATCAATAAAAAGAATATTTATCCAATGTTCCATCCAGAGCAAAACCTTATTTTTCACACGTTTTATAGACATAAATTGTTTTTGATGTTTTTCAATTTACATGTTGCAATATGTTTTGCTAACAACCTTGAAATGACTAAGTAGATTATTCTATTATAGAGATTATGTCTAATAGATCCCAGTGATACTCCTGATTACCCACACCTTTATGGAACCTGGTTCAGGACTAGCCACAAAGCCTAAGAGGACGCCCACGCAGCCGAGACTTAAAGTGTATCCTAAAGTACAGGTCTGTTTCTCAGACCAGGTCTTTCCAAATATGATTGGTATAAAAGGGGGAGTGGCTTGAATACTCTGTGACAAGTGACCGAGTTTTTATGTTTTCCATGTAGGCTTTTGTGTTGGGGCGGTAATGTCACAAAAGAAGTAACCTTCACCACCGAAGGTTTAGGTCCTGGGAAAAGAGGCACGTAAAACAACAAAGTGCCGAGAATCACGGATCCATTAAATGCAGATGGAAAAATGGCTCAACTTTAAAGATTTCACAGCTGGCATGGTAGCGTTCATCAGAAACCGATAGCCCATACACAAACAGCAGGTTCTGGATACAGAGACTAATATTAAAATACACTCTTCAACATTGTCATTACAGGCAGCTAAAACTAACCGATGGCATTCAGTGGGTCAATGAAATCTGAAAGTCATGTGAAATATAGGGTTGTTCCTTTCTATAGATTCTATTGACTTGTAATCAAGGAGTGCGCCTGAAAATTTCGTAAGCTTATAAAAGGTTCCAAGACAGACTTGCCAAATATATATCAGGTTTCAGTCAGAATTTCTCTTTTTGCAAGCTGTTGCTGACTAGTGTGAGTGACGAGTACTATAGTCAAAGAGCTATATCTACACCCTTTTTTTGCATGTAATAGCAGATGAAACTAGGGATGTCCAGTAGACGGACAACTCAGTGTGTGTATTGGTATGTTTGGATGAAACCGTACATATAGGATTCTAAGATTTGATTGCTCTTAAAGGACCTTGAATGCTGATCTCGCTTTGGCTACACTGCTTGTTGGAGAAACTTGGGGAGCTAGAAAATTAGATATCAGTAATTGATAGCGCAGTGTTATGTAGTACGTGCTCAGTGCAGAATCAGTTGGTTGCAAGACTGAATTATAGACATCAGCCAAATCCATGTTTTTATGGCCCCTTACTCTACACACAGATTACAGACTGGTGATAACCCACACTGCTGTTAACTTTATCATGAGGTAGCCGGTTTTTTTAACTTGATTTAGGCCTGATACAACTTCATCCGTAGTTCAACCTTACGCCAATGACAATCTTCTAGACTTCCAAAGGGACAGGAAATTTTGCCCGTTCTTGAGCTTCCCAAAGTGTGCCCAGCACAAATGTGGAATACAACCATAATGCCCTTAAGGCAATTTTCAAACGGTTAATGAATCCCTGAACAGACTCTTGAAGATTTTCTTATCCATGGACCGCTCTGGTGAAGAGAAGGCCTTAGCTTATGGACTTCAGCAATCTTTTGATAAATTTGAGACTGTTTTCTTACTGATTAATTTCACTGAAATTTGTTGCACATTACACCCCACTTTCAAAGGTTTTGGGCAGAGTGAGGAAATGGATCTTGCTGCAGCAGTTAACATGCACAGAACAAATAAAAGTTTCTGAAAGATAGTAAGAACTTCAGTATGAACCATTTCAATACCATTTGTGAAAGGCAGTTAAATTTTGCTGCAGGAAGAAACATAACTGTACTCAGCAACAACCTTCGAAGTTCAAGAAGGCAAAGGGAGCCTCGTCACGTTTTTGTTATGAATCCATTGTAACTGACCATAGGCCAAGCGAGCACCTCTGATAGAGATGAAGACTCCTAGAATCTCACTGTACAGAATGTCTTTACTATCCCATCCTAGACAAGGTACTCGTTGAATTGTGGCACAGGTTTGATGAACCAACGAGCATGTCTTACTTGGTGGTATCTGCTTGTCATCCTTCGTTCCCCGAACTTTCCTAAATGAAAATGATTTTGAATATAATCTTTGCTGTCTAATAATGACAGTTGAAAGTGAGACCTCCACCCCGAGAGCCATTACCACCCTGGCTTAAAGCCCCCCCAAATTTTTTTTGTTCCTGGTGAACTCGCCACGTGTGGGCTATTCAGTCATCCAATATGACTAGCTACTTTGTTTGATTGCCTTGATGCTTTATCAAGGAACGCCAACAGCCTCTGTTTTTAGGTATGCTTGGCATCGACTGTAAGGGCTATAGCCAGTGGTTTAGTCAAGTTTCATATAATTCTATATATACAAGAAAACACTCATTAAAATAGAAATTAACCTTGAA
This sequence comes from Chionoecetes opilio, assembly GCA_016584305.1. NCBI lineage: Eukaryota > Metazoa > Arthropoda > Malacostraca > Decapoda > Majidae > Chionoecetes > Chionoecetes opilio. The sequence goes on from JACEEZ010019692.1 coordinate 311,512, forward strand.
AGTAACTCCCGCAGTAAAATTTTCTTCAACCAAATTTCTAGGCATGGCTCAATTTCAGAAAATAGGGGCTTGGCTACTCCTATCTTTATGTTTTTTTGAAAGGGTGACCCGACTCATGTTCGAAACATCAATGTGTTACTTCTCAATCTGAAATATTCATTGACTTTGTCCACTTAAACAAAAAATCTTTACCCAATTAGGTCAGAAGTACCCAAATTTTGTCAAAAATAACTTAGGCTATATACTTTCTCATTTAGAGAGAAGGGGAACTCAAAATGCCGTGGTCGCTGGCGTTTTTAACCCCTTTTTTTTTATAATAATTGGGTCTACTTAAAAAACAAAATAGGGGGCTTATTCCCTCATTTTAAAACAAAAAAGTATTTTTGGGTTAAAACGTTTTTTCTTCTAATTTTATATTGTATAAACCTGATTCTGAAAAAACTGTATATAACCAAATACCAAAGTAGGTTTATTTTTGGGAGGGAGGGGAAATTTTACTCTATGATATTATATCATAACAATGTTTAAAATTTACTATACCCAGGCAGTCATATTTTCCTGCTATTATTGTTTATCAAATTAAAAGAAAGCCCGGAATGCAATGATCGACGCATGAAATCCATGTTTTGTTCAATCTCCCCGCCACAATCTCCCCCCCCCCACCACTCCCCCCGCACTGTCGCCTCCACAATTATAACCTACATTTTCGCAGAACAGAACGTTTTTGGGATTTTATATTTTCGTTTTTTTCCAAAGCATTGCTTATTGTATTTTGAAAAGCGTTTGCCAGCGCAGCAGATGTTTAGAAAACAGTGTGAACATCGCCCCAATAAAATATGCTCAATATACTTAAAAAATTTTAAAAGCTTTGATACTCGGGGGCGAAAATTTGGGGTTCAATTGCTATTATAAAACTTTCCATCGTAATGCATGTCATCCATCCCTTTAGTAAACACGAAAACTATTTTTTTGGTATTAAAAGAGCGGTGCTCAATATTTATCGCGAAATTTTTTTTATAAAAATTTTTAGTCGCGGAGCCAAAAAACTTAACCAACCTTTATTTAAAAAACTGCCAGCGACCACTGGCATTTCTCGAGTATCAGTTCAGGGAAATTTTAGCTTTGCTTTTTTTCTTCAAATGCCCTAAAAGGCAAAAATTTCCAAAAATCCCCCGGGACCCCAGCTGCGCAGTTTCGCTTCGCTCGGCACCCCTTTTTTTGTAAAATTTTGTAATAAAGGGGGGGCCCTCCACACGAGGCGCCCGGGGGCCTCCACGGTCAAAATCCGGTCCGGCACAGGGGGCGGCATAGCCTCAATCTAAAATTTTACCTCTAATCTGACCGCCTTGAACACCCCAACATTTTTGGGTTTTTTTTCCCCTGACTACTAACCCTTCGCTATTTGTAAACATTCTCTCCGTTGGGTTCCCCCGACAAAATCTTTTTTTCTTAACCCCCCAAAAACAAAAAAGACAGGGCTCCGAGGCCCCCGTATTCTTATCGGGGGCCCGACGGAAGTTACGACGTGGGCCCTGGGAATTTGCTCGAGGCTCACCGGGGGCCGCTCCCAGCGGCCCCCGTAGGGCATTGACCTTTGCCGCTGTTAATTAACTGATTGGGGGGAATTTTTGGGTTATATTTTTCTAAGTATTTTGCGTTTAAGTTATGTTTTAAGGGTGTTGCACACCCATTAAGCCGTTAATGCTAAGGGGTTTTTAAACACTTATAAAAACTTTACTATATAATCAATATGCTTAAAAATTTAAACCAAAATATTCCTGTGTCTTATCCGTAACATGAAAGGAATTGCTAGGGTCTAAATTTCTACGGACATTGTTTATTTCTAGTACAAAAACATTTTTGTTATTATTTACATGCGGTGTACGTGGAACATGAACGCGTGAACGCCCGTAGAAGGATATAGGTTGCAGCGAACAAAATAAAAACTCCACCCACTCGTGCTTTTCCAAATACTGATTATTTTCACTCAAACACGCCAGGCGCCGTCAAGGATTCCTAAAAAAAACGTGTCGTACTGCAAATTTTTTAATTATTCATATTTCGTATAAAAAGGAGCAAAAAATTTTAAACTAAGTTTTTCTTATTTATCGACTGGGTTTAAGGGGGCAATTTTAGGCCTTTTTTGTGGGTTTTTTTTAACCCCCTTTTAAGGCTATCGTACGTCTCAGTTTATAATTTATAGCTGGGAAAAAATTTCAATAATATTCTTTCTAATCTGATATTATTCATGTTAACTCCCATCTACTATTCCCTTTTTAGGTGTACCCTTGAGTATATATGGTTGTAAAATTTTTGGAAGTTATTGAAATAAGGGGAAAATAACCTTTGTTTTCCGTAATAATCTTCCCGCGGTTAATCAATGTTATTTTTATTGATAAATAGCTGCCACCCAGACTACTGTAACCCTTTTTTTCCCTGTAAACTTCTTTTCCCATTACTATTCATCTTTATTTCTATGTTCTCTGGGTGTTCCTGATAAAGCTGGAAATATTTGAAATAAACTGAAATATGATAATTTCTATAAACTATTATGAAAACTTTTATAACAATTTTTAATAGCTTGAACAGGCCTAATAATAGTGATGGTACCGATATTGAGATACTATGTATATTACTGAGTTGATATATATAATATGAAATGAATATTTCCCACTTACAAATACGTACCAGCGCGCCTCCGGAGGATTGACGTCAAGTTGCCACTGTTTGTCACTACTGATGTAATACTACATCAAGATAATCAAATAACTGTTGTTTCAAAATGTTTACACATAGAAATATTCAATTCTTGAAATTCTGTACATTCATTTTCAACATAGTAAATTATCCCGTCTGAAAATACACTACCGAGCCTCCGGAGGGCTGTCGGAGGTAAATTTGCCGCCGGCGGCCGCCGTTCGCCGCTCTACGGCCTACGTCGGCCCGCCGGTGATGGTTAGCTGGGCTGTCCTATCGCTCCGGTACCGTCTCGGGACCCACCTAAGAGGAGGTGCTTCTGGCACTTCAACTCAGCTAGGTGGGAAGACCTAAGGCAGTACTACTCTGATTTTCCATGGAATGATTACTGCTTCCATGTCAAAGACCCATCTCTTTGTGCAGAGCGCATAAATGAGGTCATAGTCTCTGGCATGGAGGCGTACATTCCACATACTTTCTCTAATCCTAGAGCCCGTCAACCTTGGTTTAACTCTGCTTGTTCTCATGCTGTCCGAGATAGAGAGGCGGCTCACAAACGGTACCGTAAGCATCCATCTCCTGAAACTCATGCCCTTTATATTTATGCCCGCAATCATGCCAAATCTTTACTTCAACTTACCAAAAACTCTTTCATTCATAGAAGATGTCAAAATCTTTCTGAATCAAATTCCTCTCGTGACTTCTGGCATCTAGCTAATAACATCTCTAACAATTTTTCTTCTTCATCTTTCCCTCCTATGCTTCACCCAGATGGCTCCACAGCTGTCTCATCTAATTCTAAAGCTGAACTCTTTGCTCAAACATTTGCTAAAAATTCCACTCTGGCTGATGAAGGGCTTGTTCCTCCTTCTCCTCCACCCTCTGACTATATTATGCCTGTCATTAAGATCCTTCGGAATGATGTTTTCTTTGCCCTTTCTGGCCTAGATCCTCGGAAGGCTTACGGTCCTGACGGAGTCCCTCCTATTGTTCTCAAAAACTGTGCTTCTGTGCTTGCACCTTGCCTGGTCAAACTTTTCCGTCTTTGTCTATCTACTTCCACCTTTCCTTCTTGCTGGAAGTTTGCTCACAATCCAACCTGTTCCTAAGAAGGGTGACCGTTTCTAATCCTTCAAAACTACACGTCCTATAGCTTTGACTTCCTGCCTTTCTAAAGTTTTTGAATCTATACTTAATAAGAAGATTCTTAAGCATCTATCTGCTCACAATCTTCTATCTGATCGTCAGTACGGTTTCCTTAAAGGGCGATCTACTGGCGATCTTCTAGCTTTCCTAACTGAATCTTGGTCATCCTCCTTTAGGGGTTTCGGTGAAACTTTTGCTGTTGCCCTTGACATATCAAAAGCTTTTGATAGAGTCTGGCACAAATCTTTAATTTCCAAACTACCTTCATTCGGTTTCTATCCTTCTCTCTGTACCTTCATTTTAAGTTTCCTTTCAAACCGTTCTATTGCAGCTACTGTAGACGGACATTGTTCTTCTCCTAAATCCATCAATAGTGGTGTTCCCCAGGGTTCTGTCCTATCACCCACTCTCTTTCTATTATTCATTAATGATCTTCTAAGTCTAACTCAAAGCCCTATCCACTCGTACGCTGATGATTCTACCCTGCATTTTTCAACGTCGTTTATTAGACGTCCAACTCAACAGGAACTAAGTGATTCACGGAGAGATGCCACCGAGCGCCTAACTTCTGATCTTTCTATAATTTCTGATTGGGGCAAAGCAAACCTTGTTTTGTTTAATGCCTCAAAAACCCAATTTCTTCACCTATCTACTCGACAAAACCTACCAGATAACTATCCCCTCTTCTTCAATGACACTCAAATGTCTCCTTCTTCTACAATGAACATTCTAGGACTATCCTTTACTAAAAATCTGAACTGGAAATCTCACATCTCATCTCTTGTTAAAACAGCTTCTAAGAAGTTAGGTGTGCTGTGGCGTCTGCTTCCTTTTTTTTCTCCCTCCCAATTGCTTGCTCTCTACAGGGGCCTTATCCGCTCATGTATGGAGTATGTCTCACATGTTTGGGGAGGATCCACTCATACAGCTCTCCTAAACAGGGTTGAGTCAAAAGCTTTTCGTCTCATTAACTCCTCTCCTCTGACTGACTGTCTTCAATCTTTAAATCACCGCCGCAATGTTGCTTCTCTTGCTCTCTTCTACCGTTATTTTCATGCTCACTGCTCTTCTGAACTTGCTAACTGCATGCCTCCCCCACTCCCGCGACCTCGCTGCACAAGACTTTCTACTCATTCTCATCCCTATTCTGTCCATCTTCCTAATGCAAGAGTTAATCAGTATCTTTACACTTTCATCCCTTTCACTGGTAAACTCTGGAACTCTCTTCCTGTTTCTATTTTTCCACTTTCCTATGACTTAAATATTTTCAAAAGAAGAGTAACAAGACACCTCCCGAACTAAATTGGCCTACCCCTCTTTTTTTATTTTATTCTCTTACTGTCTTCTTTATAGGGACTGGCAACTAAGCGGGCTTTGTGTCACCCATTTTTGTTGTGCCCTTGGCCAGTTCCTTGTGATGTAAAAAAAAAAAAAAAAAAAAAAAAAAAAAAAAAATCACATGCATTATTATAAAAATCCTGCCTGCGCCACCACGGGCGAGGACCAACCATCACAGCCCTCAAGTGAACCTCCAGAGCCTACCATCCGAGCCCTGGGTCACCACTGCCTACAGGCACTATACGTGTACGTGTACTAGGCACAATAAAATAAAAAAAAAAAAAAAAAATACCAGAATTACACTGATAACCGATACTGGTCACATGCAATAATTCGAGAGAGAGAAAGAGATTCATTAGAAAAATTGCAGGCATAAAGACAACTTGAGTGACAAGACAAGACACGCGTCCTATGAATGTATTCAATAACAACAGGAAATGTTAGGCCCGGCGTCGTGTGGGCAAGTGTCTGTTTATGAGGGAATGTCTGTTTACTAAACAAAGGCAAAGAAAACGGGAGTTGAGGGGAGTAATTACTAATTTTGACTTGATCAACAAAGGCATTTCCAGGCGGCATATTCTCCACGCGCTCTCCCTTTCCGGCAGACCGCTAGGTTAGGTAAGGTTAGAAAAACGTTAAGTTAGGTTAGGTTTAGGTTTACTTTAATTATAGTAACTTTGTGTGGGAATTACAATGAGGTTATTTTCAAGAAAATCCTGTCAAAATTAGTAGTTATTCCCCTCAACTCCCGTTTTCTTTGCATTTGTTAGTAAACAGACATTCCCTCATAAACAGACACTTGCCCACACGACACCGGTTCACACCACGTTTTTGCTGGACGTAGTCTACGTGCGTCTTGTCATCAGTGACTCACAGTACGTCACAGTGACGTCACTTCCTGCCTGTGTAGTGTGAAACAGGCTCCCCGCGAGCACCACATTGCTGGAGCAGTGATGACGTCACTGACCTCGAGACGCGCGTTCCAGCCTCACATTATACAGAGCAAGATAAAGAGACAGAAGGTAACGTCACCTCCTCGGGGCGTCGAGGCAAAATCAGTCCTTTGTGCGCATGACGTCAATGGGTATCGCGCCAACGGCGCCACCGTTCAAATATTGTATGGCCTCACTCAGGCCTCACCGCCGACCCGACACCTGCACGCCTGAACACCTCCCACCATATCTCTCTCTCTCTCTCTCTCTCTCTCTCTCTCTCTCTTCCTCTCTCTCTCTCTCTCTCTCCTCTTCTCTCTCTCTCTCTCTCTCTCTCTCTCTCTCTCTCTCTCTCTCTCTCTCTCTCTCTGTCTCTCTCTCTCTCTCTCTCTCTCTCTCTCTCTCTCTCTCTCTCTCTCTCCCTCTCTCTCTCTCTCCTCTCTCTCTCTCTCTCTCTCTCTCTCTCTCCTCTCTCTCTCTCTCTCTCTCTCTCTCTCTCTCTCTCTCTCTCTCTCTCTCTCTCTCTCTCTCTCTCTCTCTCTCTCTCTCTCTCTCTCTCTCTCTCTCTCTCTCTCTCTCTCTCTCCTCTCTCTCTCTCTCTCTCTCTCTCTCTCTCTCTCCTCTCTCTCTCCTCTCTCTTCTCCTCTCTCTCTCTCTCTCTCTCTCTCTCTCTCTCTTCTCTCTCTCTCTCTCTCTCTCTCTCTCTCTTCCTCTCTCTCTCTCTCTCTCTCTCTCTCTCCTCTCTCTCTCTCTCTCTCTCTCTCTCTCTCTCTCTCTCTCTCTCTCTCCTCTCTCTCTCTCTCCTCTCTCTCTCTCTCTCCTCTCCTCTCTCTCTCCTCTCTCTCTCTCTCTCTCTCTCTCATCTCGTAAGCCACCCATATTCTTTACCTTGATCAGTATTGTGTACTCGAGAGAGAGAGAGAGAGAGAGAGAGAGAGAGAGAGAGAGAGAGAGAGAGAGAGAGAGAGAGAGAGAGAGAGAGAGAGTTCTAGCTAGCACACAAGCTGGGGACGAGACCCTTTGCTTGTATCGCTGTTGCCGCTTCGCGGGACAAGCAAAGTTCATTTCCCACCTGACATGCAAGGCCATGCCTTATTTTCTTATGTTCTTATGTTCATACCTCCTCCCTTCCCTTACCTTCTCCTCCTCCTACCCCTTCCCCTACCTCCTCCTCCTCCTCCTCCATCTTCTCTTTCACTCTCACCCTCCTCCTCGCCCTCTTAATTCTTATTGACGTCACTTCCCCCAGCGCGGCAAAAGGGAGGTGACGTTACCTTCTGTCTCTTTACCTTGATTCAGAGCTCCCAATTCTTTCTACGTGACTGCGGGAGTGGCGGGGCGACGTCACTGTGACGTCACTGATCGCCACGCCCACGTAGACACGGACAGCAAAAACGTGTAGTGTGAACCCTGCCTTAGACGTTATTATTGTTATTTTATCATTATTATAATTATTGTTACTATTATTATTATTATTATTATAACGATTATTATTAATATTATTAATACTATTATTATTATCGTTGTTATTTTTTTCTTCATTATCATTATTTATTACTAGCTGCTCTATTATTATTATAGGTGCCTTGCACTGACGTCACGACCGTAGATAACAGTGAAGTCGCCAGTTCTACGTTTCTTTGTTATTTACAGACATGTGGTGGCGTTAATACTTACATTTGTACATCCATGATTTCAGGAAAGTTAGAAGGGTCTATCTGGAGAGTCATTTTGTGTCATTTTGTGTCTTCATCTGTGTCATATTAGGGCTATAAATGAACAAATTACAAAAATAAAACTGAGTGGCGACCTCACTATACCTACTACAGTAAAGTCGCCAGCTAGTATTTTAACCCAACAGTTGAGTCGCCACTCTGGGGAATTCAGAGAAATTTGAGGTAAAGTAAAACAAGTCTCTATATACATTAGCTGCGGAAGATGCTTTGGATATATAAAAATTCCTCTGCCAACGTGAAAATAAATTCTATTAAAGTTTGAAAGATCTGGCAAGTCTGTGTCCTGTCGCCCGAAAAGCTACTTGTTTACTGTCTGTCATCGCGCGAAGAAAAACGTGAGAAGCAAATTGCGCAACAGTTATATTTGCAGCTACAAAGCATAAAACAACGCTGAAACAGGGTAGATTATACAGTCATGATATAAACTACTGTGTAACATCTTCAGTGGCACATAAAAATCAGTAGTGATGCTATAATTCTTAATATTTGGCGCCTGGCGACTTCACTGTAGGTGGCGACTTCACTGTTATCTACGGTAACGGCTTCAAGCCAAATGCCGCCCGTCGGAGCGAGCTGGAGGATCAACAAACTCCACTTGCCGCCCGTGTTTGCCAGCTTATGGTAATTTTCCCCTACTAAATATATGTTTATTAGTATAAAAGGTATACTGTCATCTTTGGAAATGTTTGTTCTATAATATTATCAAATAAAAAACCGTAAAACACACTAAAGAAAGGCCATTATGAGACTCAAGAAATATGCATGATTCATATTCATATTCACTTAAACTCTTTGCCATTTAATACTTTGCGTGAAAACTTTTTACATGGAGAATATCAATAGAAGCAGAATTTCATTAGCTTTCCATTGATATATTTCGTTTTCTGATAAATGAATTAGCAGCATGCATAAATGAGTGTTAACTAAATAAATAACACCATCAATCGGGAAAAATTACCCGATTTCATGATGTTATTTATTTAGTTATCGCTAATTTATGCATGCTGATAACACTGGGGAACAAATTTTTGTTGAGTTAGGTCTGACACTTGTTATTAAGTAATTTTTGGGTGCTGAATCCAAAACTGATCTCAGTTTTTCTCCATCACGTCAAGTTTTTGAACTGTAGGATTTTCGTTTTCTTAAAAAATATGAAAAATACTGTACATAACAGTAGCAGTGCTTAATTTATAAAAAGTTGCAAATGTTAACATACAATGAAAAATGAAAGAAATAGGCATGAATATAATGTTTATTTAACATTATCATGTTTTTTAGAAAGGATAAGGCTATAATTGTGTGCAGGTTAAGGTAAAAATTTACGTTTGTAGCTTTGTCTGGAGTGTTCAACTTGAGGACTATCGCGTTTGATGCTCCAACAATAGTCAGCCATCATATGCACATCCCATCTACCCTGGTAACGTTCTTCCATAACCTTCAAATCTTGGTGAAATCGTTCACCTTGCTCGTCGCTAGCAGCACCAAGATTTTCCGGAAAGTTGGCAAGATGGCTATGCAAAAAATGTACTTTAATACTCATGTTGCAACCAAGCGCTTTGTAGCTCTCCAATAGTTTCTGAAAATTTCTTTTGTAATTACTTGCACGTGTATTTCAAGAAAGTTCTTGACGACGTCTTTGAATGATAGCCAAGCATTCTTTTCAAGGTCTGACATAGTACCGTTGAAATGTTCATCTTTGATGAGCTGTCGAATTTGTGGACCATCAAACACACCGGCCTGGTTTTTTTCAATTGACAGTCCAGGAAATGCCAAGATGATGTACTTCAAACAGTCGCCATCAGTTGACAATGCTTTTACAAATTGTTTCATGAGACCTAGTTTTATGTACAGAGGTGGGAATATTATTTTCTTCCTGTCAACAAGTGGCTCATGTACAATGTTAGGATCTCCAGGTTTAAGATCAGATCTCGGAGGCCAATTCGTCTGAACCCAATGCTTCTCTCGAGCTCTGCTATCCCACATACAGAGAAAGCAGGGATACTTTGTGTATCCACGTTGTTGACCAAGAAGGAAGGACACCATTTTAAGGTCAACACAGATGATCCAATTGTGTTTGTCATATTGCAATAACTCAATGACTCTCTTTACATCTCCATATTCTTCACGAAGACAGACCGAATGCTCAATAGGGACTGCGCCAACAAATTGCCATTGTGTAGAAGGACACCTTCAAGCTCCGCTTTGAGCTATCAATAAAAAAATCGCCATTCATTTGGATTGTAGATTGAAAGCCCTAATTCCTTCAGTAAACCAGGAATGTTATGGCAAAACACAAAACCGCTGGCACTTCGAAAGTACTGCAGAAATGTACTTTTCTCTGGTTCGAAAGTAAAGATACCTTCACTCCTTGTTCAAGTATGTTTTTCTCGTTCAGTTTTGATGCTAGTATTTCTGAAGCTTTTTTGGATAGGCCCAAATCACGTGCTAAATCATTCAACTCGTACTGATCAAATCCCCTACGAACTGAATCCTCGTGAATGTCAAAATCTGCATCATTGCTGTCACTGCGTTCTTCAACATCACTCAGATCTTCTAGAGGAGGTAGTTGTTCGAAAAGTGGCACTGGAATTTCAGCTGAATGAGGCATTGGTCTTATAGCTGACGGTAGATTAGGATATTCTATTTTACTTTTATTTTTCTTGTTAAATCCTGATGTTTTCACTAAACAAAAGTAACAGTCTGTGGAATGATCTTTTTGCTCTCGCCAAACCATGGGGATACCAAATGCCAACTTTTCACGTGTTCCTTTGGTCCACATCCGTAATCTCTCGACACACTGCTTGCAAACTTTGTGAGGGGCCCATAGCTTGTCTTGATCACCGAGTTTCACTTTAAAATATGCGAAATATGCTTGTTTGACAAATACGCTGATGCTTGCCCTCTGACTTGGAATGGTGAAACTACCACATATATAGCAGGAGTCAGGGTTGTTTAGGCATTTACGACGAGACGTAGCAGGAGCAGACATGATCTGAAACAAAAAAAATATATACCTATGTAAATAAAACACTAAGCTGGAATAGTTACAAGCTTTGAAAAAAAAAAAAAAACAGCATAAAACGAAATAGAAATCACAATGGTATGTTGTTACAAGGTTAAGAGAAAAGCCATAACAAATCCTCCTAATTCCTACTATCCTAGCTTTCTGTTTGCAGATATTGATAGTACTGACCTATTGGGAGCTGCACACACCTCTCACCGCACTGTCTCAATTGTAACTGCACAAACAAGTTGCCACATAGCTCTCGATGAGTCAAATCGTAATCAGCTGGCAAGTTTTACTACAGCTCACAAGTGGAATTTTGCTTATCTGGAGGGTAAGCTGTGGAGAAAAAACTTGACGTGCTAGAAAAAAACTGACTACAGATTTGGAATCAGCATGCCAATTTTAGTCTAAATAAGCTCAAAAATCTAACTCAACAATTTTGTTTTCTTCAAATTGTTCCCCAGTGTAATTCATTAATCAGAAAACGTAATATATCAATGGAAAGCTAATGAAATTCCGCTTCTATTGATATTCTCCATATAAAAAAAATTCTCGCAAAATATTAAATGGCGAAGAATTTAAGTTCATGTATATTTCTTGTGAGTCTCATAATGGCATTTATTTAGTGTTTTTTACGGTTTTTTATTTGATAATATTATAGAACAAGCATTTCCGAAGATAGCAGTATATCTTTTATACTGATAAACATATATTTGGTAGGGGAAAATTACCATAAGCTGGCAAACAGGGGCGGCAAGTGGAGTTTGTTGGTCCTCCAGCTCGCATCTCCCGCGTCTGTCGCAGCCACAACAAGGGCTGTGACGTCACGTGCAAGGCACCTATTATTATTATTATTTTCATCTAATATACTATAGGAGTAGCCGTGTGTGTGTGTGTGTGTGTGTGTGTGTGTGTGTGTGTGTGTGTGTGTGTGTGTGTGTGTGTGTGTGTGTGTGTGTGTGTGTGTGTGTATCTGTTTTGGGTAGCCGAAACTGTAAATACAATTTTGATGAGAGTAGGCTCAAAAAATCGCAATTAAATCGTAGGTGGTAAGCGGCTTGGTCCCATGTCGATTGAATAATTTTGAAGGGGGGGTTTGGACTAAAAGCACTTAGGAGTATTAGATTACAGGAAAAACTCTGCGGTAACGTCTCGCCGCATTCCACAACTTAGTAGACTCATGGACTTACGTTTGTGTGCGTGTGTGATTGTGTGTTGGAATCACACGGAACACAAAGGGTTGGAATCACACGGAACGTGGTCTACCCCGAGGCACTTTGACCAGTGACCAACGACAGCAACAACACGATTGGAGTTTGCAATCACATGTTGTCTAATATACGTATCCTACTACAAACATCAATACATGGGTCCGAAGGGCCCACAAGCACTTGTTATCACTATAATGATCATTATTTTTGTTATTGTTATTATTAAAATTGTTATAATAATAATGATTATATATATATTATTATTACTGTTATAATCAATATCATTAATGTAGTAATATATATATATATATATATATATATATATATATATATATATATATATATATATATATATATATATATATATATATATATATATATATTATATCTCAGTATATATTATATAATATATATATATATATATATAATTATATATATATATATATATATATTAGGAGCTAGCCAAAAGGTCGCCCGGAGGGCGGCTTTGCGGCTAGTTGTCTAATATACGTATCCTACTACAAACATCAATACATGGGTCCGAGGGGCCCACAAGCACTTGTTATCACTATAATGATCATTATTTTTGTTATTGTTATTATTAAAATTGTTATAATTAATTATTATTAGTTATTATTATTATGTATTAATATATATATATTAATTATAATATATATATATATATATATATATATATATATATATATATATATATATATATATATATATATATATATATATATATATATATATAATAAATAATATAATATATAATAATATAAGCGAAAGTGTGTGTGTGTGTGTGTGTGTGTGTGTGTGTTGTGTGTGTGTGTGTGTGTGTGTGTGTGTGTGTCTGTCTGTCCGCTATGGGTGCCGCCCCCTGTGGCGGAATTCCCTCATATGGCACAGTTTTGGAATCGGGTCGACCAGGGAAAGGTTTTAAGCCCACTTATAAGATGATCCGATCACTTCTTTTCTTCTTTTTTTTAGCAGCCTATTAACGAGAATTGTGAAAAAAAGTGGGTTGCGAGAATTGAGGAAACCTTGATGTAGGGTGATGGGTAATGGGTGAGTGAATGGGTGGGGTGATGGGTAATGGGTGTGGGGTGATGGGTGAGTGAATGGGTGGGGGGTGATGAGTTGGGGGTGATGGAATAGGTGGGGGGTGATGGGTAATGGGTGAGTGAATGGGTGGGGGGTGATGGGTAATGGGTGAGTGAATGGGTGGGGGGTGATGGGTAATGGGTGAGTGAATGGGTGGGGGGTGATGGGTAATGGTGAGTGAATGGGTGGGGGTGATGGGTAATGGGTGAGTGAATGGGTGGTGGGTGATGGGTAATGGTGAGTGAATGGGTGGGGGGTGATGGTAATGGGTGAGTGAATGGGTGGGGGGTGATGGGTAATGGGTGAGTGAATGGGTGGGGGTGATGGGTAATGGGTGAGTGAATGGGTGGGGGTGATGGGTAATGGTGAGTGATGGATTGGGGGTGATGTGAATGGGTTGGCGTTAATATACATTTCTACATCCATGATTTCATGAAAGTTAGAAGGGGCTATCTGGAGAGTCTGTGTTTGGTGGGCCGAAGGCCCACCAAACGCAGGTGGTGGGCCGAAGGCCCACCAATAGCCCTCCGCAGGAGCTAGCCAAAAAGTCCGCCCGGAGGGCGGCTTTGCGGCTAGTATAATAATATAAGCGAAAGTGTGTCTGTCTGTCTGTGTCTGTCTGTCCGCGCTAGGTGCCGCCCCCAATGCCCCAATCCCCTCATATGGCACAGTTTTGGAACCAGCTCGACCAGGGGAAGGTTTTAAGCCCACTTATGAGATGATCCGATCACTTTTTTCCTTTTTTTTTTAGCAGGTTATTAGCGAGAATTGTGAAAAAAAAGTGGGTTGCGAGAATTGAGGAAACCTTGATGTAGGGTGATGGGTAATGGGTGAGTGAATGGGTGGGGTGATGGGTAATGGGTGTGGGGTGATAAGTGAGTGAATGGGTGGGGGGTGATGGGTGAGTGAATGGGTGGGGGGTGATGGGTGAGGGAATAGATGGGGGGTGATGGGAAATGGGTGAGTGAATGGGTGTGTGGTGATGGGTAATGGGTGAGTGAATGGGTGGGGGGTGATGGGTAATGGGTGAGTGAATGGGTGGGGGGTGATGGGTGATGGGTGAGTGAATGGGTTGGGGGTGATGTGAATGGGTTGGCGTTAATACATACAATCATGATTTCAGGAAAGCTTGAAGGGGATATCTGGAGCGTCTGTGTTTGGTGGGCCTTCGGCCCACCAAACACAGGTGGTGGGCCGAAGGCCCACCAATAGCCCTCCGCAGGAGCTAGCCAAAAAGTCCGCCCGGAGGGCGGCTTTGCGGCTAGTATATATATATATATATATATATATATATATATATATATATTATATATATATATATATATATATATATATATCTACAGTATATATATATATATATATATATATATATATATATATCTACAGTATACATATAATATATATATATATATATATATATATATATATATATATATATATATATATATATATATATATATATATATATATATATATATATATATATATATTATATATATATATATATATATATATATATATATATATATTATATATGTACAGTCTAAGACAAAAGTCGTGTCCCGGTTTTGTCCGAATATGAAATGTAACTCGTGAAACATTATGAAAACCCTAACGCAGTTACATGCTCGTGGTTGGCAAGCCTGAATCCCTTAAGCTACTGTTCAGATAAGGGTTCAAAGCTTCATATCTGCCGCCGATGAGACAATGTCTATAACAGACCAAGGGTATTTCAAAGGTTCAATAGATTTACTGCCTTAAGGTTTCATATTATTCGATGTGGAATGCGAGGTATATTCGGCCCAGCAATGATCGCTAGGACATTTCATCTCTACACCTGAGCCATTGAAGGCCACATACATCACCACCGGCAGGAGTATGGAGAGAGTTAGTCACATGCAAGAATATAAATGAAAAAAATATACATATAAAAAATATTAAAAACTCAAGAAAAATTGCTTCAAAATTCAATAATATATTTGGATCATAAGAAGACCAAATTCCAGTTTAATCTATGCAAAAATTTAAAGAAAAATTGCGTCAAAATTCAAGAGTATATTTGGATAATAATATGAAAGAAGGAAGGAAGGACTCTGAAGCAGTGGCGTATATAGGTCCTTAAAAAGAAAGGGGAATACGGGGGTGAATCCAGGATTGTTATAAGGGGGGGGGGGGGGGGGGCCTGTGCGAAGCGAGCCTCAACAGCTGAGGGAGTTTACAATAATAGCAAAATTGCAATGTATTTCGGAGGGCCTCAGCTGAACCCCTGAGACTGGCTCACCGAACCCAGGATCAACCACTGCTTTATAATTACCTCAGCACTTCTACTTTTAACACTCCTGGTAATGAATCCTAAAACAATTACTCGTGAGGATACGAACTAATAAGACTTATGAGTTGTGGTGAGGTCGAAGCACTTATGGCAGTGCTACCAACCGTTCGTATGACATACGGCAGAGAGCACCTAAAGGTTAGCCCTTTACCAGATGCTCTTAACCTAAACAATTTCTGAGACACAACGACTTTTGTCGCTTAGACTGTACATTTATAATAGTATACATATTATTACAATTATTATAATATATATATAAAGATTATATATAACTATAATATATATATATATATATATTATATATTATAATATATATATATATATATATATATATATATAGTATATATATATATATTATATAATATATATATTATATATATAGTATATATATATATATATATATATATATATATATATATATATATATTATATATATATATATATATATATATATATATATATATATATAATATATATATATATATATATTATATATATATATATATATATATATATATATATAATATATATATATATATCACATATATATATATTATATATATATATACATATATATACATATATTATATATATATATATAATATATATATATTTATATATATATATATATATATATATATATATATTATATATATATTTGTGTGTGTGTGTGTAATTGATCTTGAAGTTGCACGTATGTATATACATATTGCAAAACAACTATTGTGCAATTGTGCAATTATTGGGCAATTGTGACATCGAGTGACTCCACTCGAGGTGTATGGTAACT
>JACEEZ010019692.1:332804-352804 GCA_016584305.1 Chionoecetes opilio
ACCCATTCACTCACCCATTACCCATCACCCCCCCCATTCACTCACCCATTACCCATCACCCCCCACCCATTCACTGACCCATTACCCATCACCACACACCCATTCACTCACCCATTACCCATCACCCCCCACCTATTCCCTCACCCATCACCCATCACCCCCCACCCATTCACTCACCCATTACCCATCACCCCACCCATTCACATACCCATTACCCATCACCCTACATCAAGGTTTCCTCAATTCTCGCAACCCACTATTTTTCACAATTCTCGCTAATAGGCTGCTAAAAAAAAAAAGAAGAAAGTGATCGGATCATCCTATACGTGGGCTTAAAACCTTCCCCTGGTCAACCCGGTTCCAAAACTGTGCCATATAATGGGATTGCGCCACTGGGGGCGGCACCTATCGTGGACACAGACAGACAGACAGACACACACGCACACACACTTTCGCTTATATTGTTATATATATATATATATATATATATATATATATATATATATATATATATATATATATATATATATATATATATATATATATATATATATGTGTGTGTGTGTGGAAGGCGCAGTGTGCTCTTGGTCAGATATGTATGTGTGTGTGGGTGGAAGGCGCTCTCTCACTCTATACCTGTTTTTCTATGAGTTCGTCAAGAGTACGTACAGGAATCGCCTAGGGCCCTATATAGATGAAGGGTAAATTCACACTCACTACAGGAATTACATCGTGTAGGTCTCACGGCCTCTTGTAGCTTCCTTATTTTCTTATGTTATGTTCTTTTGGATGCTTCCCGTGCCCACAGCATTGTCACAATAACACAACGCCGCGTGTGTTGTGTATGTGTGTGTGCATGTGTGTGTGTAGGCGTTTGTTACTTCATCACTGCATACACAGACAAACACCAATCACCAATCCGTAGTACTATGTATACTACACACTCACACACAGTGTCACACACACACACACACACGAGTAACATGTGTGTTCCCTCAGGGGAATCACGCCTATAGTAGACTCCACCACTGTTTACTTTTTTTCTTGTCTTTGGACACAGATATGAACACTCTCTGGTGTTTTAATCGTGGTGTTTTAGCAGATTGGCACAAAACAAACATAGTGTGTTCTCTTTGTCCAGCTATATAGGCGAGGAAGCGGGGTAGAGAAGGAAGCGGAAGGGTTGTTTGTGCGCTGTCTACGCCACAACCAATCACAGCGCGTTCCGCGGCCACATCATATTTTGGCCCCAAAAACTGCATATATCTCATTCATGGTGCATTTTTAAGCAATATGAATATGAGTACAGTGATAAGTAGCTTATATTGCATCCAAAGCTTCACAAAACTCCGTGTTTTAGGTGTGAGTAAACGGGTCCAATATACTGCAAGATGATAAAAACAAGTATAATATTCAAAATCAATATTACATTTCCCATAATCATGAAAATCATGAAAATCAAACAATGTTAAGTGGAAAATTAATGGTCGTAATTATTGGGACAAAATACACTTCATATTTTACATTTACATCCTTTAACGATACACCCATCGTTCATAATGTTGGAATGTCGCAAACAAATCAGCTGTATCTCTTCTCAGTACTTTCCAGCAGATGTGATCTTGTAATCAAGACGTGACTGAAAAGGTACGTAATTATAGTACAAATGTGTCTCAATTTATTTATTAATCCTTGTTTTGGCATCCAGCCTTGATCTTTCAATAGCTTGCGTGTGTATTCCTGTAACTGTATCCACCTAATGTGTGACCTTAAGTTCCTGTTGGTTAACTGGAGGATGACGGTAACTTATGGAGTTTAGATTGCATAGAAAATGTCAATATCTTTCTGAATCTAAATTCTCTCGTGACTTCTGGCATCTAGATAATTTACATCTTTAACATTTTTTTCTTTTTCCATCTTTCCCTCCTATGCTTCACCCAGATGGCTCCACAGCTGTCTCATCTAATTCTAAAGCTGAACTCTTTGCTCAAACCTTTGCTAAAAATTCCACTCTGGCTGATGAAGGGCTTGTTCCTCCTTCTCCTTCACCCTCTGACTATGTTATGCCTGTTATTAAGATCCTTCGTAATTATGTTTTCTTAGCCCTTTCTGGCCTAGATCCTCGGAAGGCTTACGGTCCTGACGGAATCCCTCTTATTGTTCTCAAAAACTGTGCTTCTGTGCTTGCACCTTGCCTGGTCAAACTTTTCTGTCTTTGTCTATCTACTTCCACCTTTTCTTCTTGCTGAAAGTTTGCTCACCTCCAACCTGTTCTTAAGAAGGGTAACCGTTCTAATCCATCAAACAACCGTCCTATAAATTGACTTCCTGCCTTTCTAAAGCTTTTGAATACATACTTAATAAGAAGATTGTTAAGCATCTATCTGCTCACAATCTTCTTTCTGATCGTCAGGACGATTTCCGTAAAGGGCGATCTACTGGAGATCTAGCTTTCCGAGCTGAATCTTAGTCATCTTCCTTTAGGGGTTTCGATGAAACTTTTGCTGTTTCCCTTGACATATTAAAAGCTTTTGACAGAATCTGGTACAGATCTTTAATTTCCAAACTACCCCTTTCGGTTTCTATTTTTCTCTGCACTTTCATCTCGAGTTTCCTTTCAAACCGTTTTATTGCAGCTACTGTCGACGGTCATTGTTCTTCTCCTACGTCTATCAATAGTGGTGTTCCTCAGGGTTCTGTCCTATCACCCACTCTATTTCTATTATTCATTAATGATCTTCTAAGTCTAAGTCTCAAAGCCCTATGCACTCCTATGCCAATGATTCTACCATGCATTTTTCAATGCATTTTTTTCATTAGACGTCGAACTCAACAGGAACTTAGTCACGGAGAGATACCACAGAGCGCCTAACTTCTGATCTTTCTATAATTTCTTATTGGGGCAGAGCAAACTTGTTTTGTTCAATGACCTCCAAAACCCAATTTCTTTACCTATCTACTCGACAAAACCTACCAGACAACTATCCCCTCTTCTTCAATGACACTCAACTGTCTCCCTCTTCTGCAATGAACATTCTTGAACTATCCTTTACTAAAAATCTGAACTGGAAATCTCACATCTCATCTCTTGCTAAAACAGCTTCTAAGAAGTTAATGTTTTTCTCCCTCCCAGTTGTTTGCTCTGTAGTACAGGGGCCTTATCTGCCCATGTATGAAGTATGTCTCGCATGTTTTGGGGGGATCCACTCATACAGCTCTCCTAAATAGGGTTGAGTCAAAAGTGTTTCGTCTCATCAACAGTCTCTCCTCCTCTGACTGACTGTTTTCAATCTTTAAATCAACGCCGTAATGTTGCTTCTCTTGCTATCTTTTACAGTTATTTTCATGCTCACTGCTCTTCTGAACTTGCTAACTGCATGTCTTCCCCCCCCCCCCTTTCGCGGCCTCGCTGCACAAGACTTTCTACTCAATCTCATCCCTATGCTGTCCATCTTCCTAATGCAAAAGTTAATCAGTATCTTTACTCATCCCTTTCGCTGGTAAACTCTGGAACTCTCTTCCTGCTCCTATGTTCCACCTTCCTACGACTTTAAGAGGAGTGACAAGACACCTCTCGAACTAAATTGGCCCACCCCCCTTTCTTTACTATCTTACTGTCTTCTTTATAAGGATTGGCAACTAAGCGGGATTTTTTTTACACTGCATACTCATACAACACGGTTTTATGGGCGACACAGCACGCCGTGATGTACGAAATCGAGTTGTACGAATCATAGAAACCCATGTTATAATGTACTTATGGTGGACACCTCCGAAATGTTGTACCTTTTCCCATATACACACCCATTCACTCACCCATTACCCATCACCCCCCACCTATTCCCTCACCCATCACCCCCAACCCATCACCCCCCACCCATTCACTCACCCATCACCCCACCCATTCACTCACCCATTCCTCATCACCCTACATCAAGGTTTCCTCAATTCTCGCAACCCACTTTTTTTTCACAATTCTCGCTAATAGGCTGCTAAAAATAAAAACAATAAAAAAAGTGATCGGATCATCTCATAAGTGGGCTTAAAATGTGCCCCTGGTCGACCCGGTTCCAAAACTGTGCCATATGATGGGATTGCGTCACTGGGGGCGGCACCTATCGCGGACACACACACACACACACACACACACACACACACACACACTTTCGCTTATATTATTATAGATTTGCCCATGCTCACTTAAAATATTTTGAGCTTTACATTCTTATTCATGATCAAATATGTTGCAGTCTAGCTACTCTAGCATTTGTATCGCAAATGATTAGTTTTTGAAAAACCTTACTCTCTGATTAGTAGGAATTAGGTCAAATAAATTGGTTAGTTAACATTGTTGGGAGTCCAGGTTAGTTTTAATTTCCTTTGGGTTATTAGTTTTATAATGATAGTGCTTTATGGAATCATACATGTCGTTATCTTTAATACTCTCAGACTTATCTTTTTAATAAAATATGCTAATATATCTTTACATATTGTTTCTTGCAAGTGGCTCCTACTCTGCATATACCCCAAAAAATACCTTAATCCCCATTATCCAAAAAACTTTGCTAAATATCCAGTTTGACACCGAATTCACTTTGGTGGACGAAACTATTTTTTTTCTGATGAGTTTCGGTGTGTTTTGAATCAATCCAATCTTAACCATTTCTGTCGTAAATCACTTTTTCAAAGTGATTTGCGACAAAAAAGGATTGAAAAACAAAATTCAACATAACCGAACCTATACCTAACCTAATCTTTACCTAACATAACCTAACCTAACATAACCTTTACCTAAAATAGCTATACCTAACCAAGTGATTGCCACAGAAACGGCTAGCAGATTAATTCAACACATCAAAACTCGCCAGAAAAAAATATTCACAGTTCCTTGAACAACGTGAATAATAGAAAAATGCGCATGCCTACAGTCGCACACACACCATATCAGGCAGGAGAGTAAGATTAATGACACTCATGGTCACCACATATATCAAGAGAAGTGAATTTGTGTTATTAAAATAACTCAAGACGTTTTCGGCTACTTTTTCGTTGACGGGGGATATGTTGTTTATTATATATAATATATCTGAAGAGACTGGACAGGATGTCATATTATATGTATATTATTGTTGTTGTATTATATGTCGTATTATGTATATTGACACTCGTCGTCACCACACATAACACATAAGGTAAATATGTAGGCAAGACAAACACAGCCCCTATGCTGGCTATTTTCGGTGCTTCTGACTGCAGGCTACCCTTTCGGCGCCGTGTTGTTATTGTTATCATAACCTTCATAATATACCTTCAGTATTCACCTCAAAGTGATAACACTTGCTGAAATGTGTGTTTTACTACTTTGTGATATTGTTTGCAATGTTTTGCGTTGATTATTATTTCGGCTCCTATCAAGCTTGTTGTGTTTTTGTCGTAGAAACCAATCACGACAAAAAACGGTCTTCGTATCCAAGACGGTGCTTGGACGACAAAAACACGGCTTTAGTCCCTTGCCGTAATTCTTATGGTGGGAGAAAGTTTGGAAAGGGAATTCTAAGAAAAACTAATAAAAATAACCAGATTTTCTACGGGTAGTAAAATCAGTAGTAAAATCTACTGATTTTCTCGGTAGGCGGTGGTCTTTCTGTTGCTCTGGGGCCAGGGGCCAGGGGGGGCATTTTGGAACACTACTAAGACCATCTTAGGGGACTAAGACCATCTTAGCGCTAGGTGGACATTTTCGGAAGCAAATTTCGCTCCGCCTAAGACAGTGCAGCGAGTGTAAACTAAGGCAGGGTTGGGGTCGTCTTAGCCCGCAATTTTCTTCGTCACCATAACAACAATGGTTATATTATTGGTTATATATTAATATTTTAGACTGTATATAGTATATTAGGCTGTATAATACACTATGTATAAATATATTATATATAATACTATATATATATAGGGGTGGGCTGGGTGGAATAGATATCATTTGCGACAGAAACGGTTAGCAGATTAATTCTAAACATATCAAAACTCACCAGAAAAAAAGTTTCGTTATTCACGATAATATCACATACTGGCTATGATGTGTGTGTGGAGGATGAAAAGGGAGAAGGAAGAGGAGGGAGAAGAAATAATAGCAGAAATAAAAAGAGAGAGAGAGAGAAAAAAAAAAACGAGAGAGAGAGAGAGAGAGAGAGAGAGAGAGAGATCCCTCGGCGTGTTGACAATGCACTGTGACTAGCAAAAATACATATCTGGCAACTCAAGGAGAAGGAAGAGGAGGGAGAAGAAATAATAGAAGAAAAAAAAGGAGAGAGAGAGAGAGATCCCTCGGCGTGTTGATAATGCACTGTGACTGTAGCAGAAATACATATCTGGCAACTCAAGGAGAAGGAAGAGGAGGGAGAAGAAATAATAGAAGAAAAAAAAGGAGAGAGAGAGAGAGAGAGAGAGAGAGAGAGAGAGAGAGAGGAGTAGGAGTAGGAGTAGAAGAGAGAGAGAGAGAGAGAGAGAGAGAGAGAGAGAGAGAGAGAGAGAGAGTGAGAGAAAGAGAGACTCCCTCGGTGTGGTATACGCCGAGGTTTGTTTATACGTATTTCCCGCCAAATACAGACTTGTGTCGCGCACGCTGATTGGTTAAAGTGGAAGTGGTGGCACTAAGAAGGTCTTAGCCTTACACGAGGCTATGATGAACTCCAAAAATGCTTCCTTAGTAGTCTTCTTGGCCCCGTATAACTAAGTCGGTCTTAGGACGCTAAGAGGGTGTAGTTTAGAGCCTCTTCGAAAATGTCCCCCCAGATCCAGTAAAAAAGCGGAAGTCAAGCGGTGTAAATATGGCGTAAATGCTACTCCGGCGCAACCCTCGCCCCCCTCTTGCGCCGAGGCTGTTTGAATAATCCGCCGAGATGGACTTACGCCGGGCGCAAGCGGGAGTATCACGGAGTATCTCCACAGAGACAGCTGATTGGCTGGCGAATACATTGACGTCATCCTCGCTAATAGCGAATCACAGCAGTGTTTATATTATCTATTCAGATCTATCAGCCAATCACAAGGCTGTCACGAGATAAATAATGTTTACAAACATTAATCAGCTGATTACTCAGCTGGCATCTGGGTTGACACAACAAATCGATGTATCATGTTTAAAGCGATAAGGAAGGGTTTGATGATAATGTTTGAAGAATTTCGTCAGTTATTGACGCAGCTGAGATGGATCTCTGCTGTAACCAGACAGCTCTCTCGCAGACTACCCCGAGCAGAGAGCTGTCTGCTAGTGCTTATAGTGTTGGCCGAAGCCAGCATCCCGGGAGGCGGGTTACAAACCCCCGGCTAACACCCGGTACCCATTCACTGCTGGGTGGACAGGGGCTCGGGTTTTAAGGAAACAGCCCAACTGTTTCCGCTCCACCCGGGGATCGAACCCGGGACTTCTCGGTTGTGAACCGAGTGTGCTTCCCCTACTCCAAGGGGATACAGTTGAATCAGGCCGCCTATATTAAATGCATACTGGACGAGTTTCGCAGTCGTTTTCAGAGACACCGACTATTTTTTCTTGGCCTACGGTGCTTGGTGCTTGTTCTAACGGAGATAGTTTTATTTTGCGCAAAAAAAAAAAAAAAATATGAAAAATTAAACACCCTAACCTTATAGGTTTTAATGAAACCTAACCTAACCTTATAGGTTTTAATGAAACCTAACCTAACCTTAAAAGTTATAATGAAACTTAACCTAACATTATAGGTTTTAATGAAACCTAACCTAACCTTAAAGGTTTTAATGAAACCTAACCTAACCTTATAGGTTTTAATGAAACCTAACCTAACCTTAACCACAAAGTATACCTTTTTTTTTTTTTTTTATGGGTTTGCGCAAAATAAAACTATCTCCATTAGAACAAGCCCCTATTGTAGGCCAAGAAAAAATAGTCTGTGTCTCTGAAAACGACCATTAAACTGCCCTGTCTGCTGGGTATGCATGCTACTATAGGCGGCCTGTTTCAACTGGCGGCCCGAATCAACGGTACCCCACTAAGGAGTACCATTGACAGTACAGATTGACCAGAAATAAACAATTTGGAGGCAATAATTTAAGGCGCAGACATCCTGATTGACTTTTGATAAATATTTCTAGGGCAATAATGGGCCAGCCATCCTGATTAACCTAATAATTCAGGGACAAAAAGGGGCAGACATCATGGTTGACCATATAATCATATAATTCAAGGGCGTTAAGAGGCAGACATTCTGAGTGACCTAATCGTATCATTCAGGGATAATGAGAACGGTACCTGGTGCTCTCGTCTACCGAAATTCTCGTCCTGACACAATCCGGGAACTCTCGCCGAAGGTAATGGTTAGGTTAGTAGGATACCGGTAAAAATGAACGAGGACTGCGCGGTCATTTTCTGAAACACTGACTAGATTTTCCTTGCCTAAAATTAGTGCTTTTGATAAAAATGGACGAGGACTGCGCGATCATTTTCTGAGACACTGACTAGTTTTTCCTTGGGTAAAATTAGTGCTTTTGATACAAATGGACGAGGACTGCGCAGTCATTTTCTGAAACACTGACTTGATTTTCCTTGCCTAAAATTTGTGCTTTTGGTAAAAATGGACGAGGACTGCGCGGTCATTTTCTGAGACACTGACTAGTTTTTCCGGTAAATTTCTAGTGTTTGCCCATACTCTCCCACTAACCCCCAAGCAAGTTTGGGCACCTGTGGGAATGAGGGGTTTTCGGGTGGGGAGCAAATAATGCGTCGGAGACACATAATTTAAGAATTGTGTAGAGGAGACAAACTCCCTAGATCTAAAGTAATTTCCTTATATCTAGAGAAATTTGCCTAACCAAAATTAACTTAACCTAGCGGGGGCTTGACCCACCGATAAACTAACCTAACCTAACCTAAATCTAACCAAATCTAACCTAACCAGATCTAACCTAACCTAACTAAATATAACCTACCCTAATCAATAATACCCTAACCAAACCTCCTATATGGTTGGGGGGCCTCTGGAAGGGGAGGTTGTGTCTGTATGAGTATTAGTCTAAGACAACTATATCATTTCTACAATATGTATATAAGTTTGGTAAAATTCTAGTGTTTGCCCATACTCTCCCACTTCCCCCAAACAAGTTTGGGCACCTGTGGAAATGCGGGGTTTTCGGGTGGGGAGCAAACTATGCGTCGGAAACACGTAATTTAAAAGTTGTTTAGGGGGTTAAAATTCCCTAGATCTAGGGTATTTTCCTTATATCTAGAGAAATTTGCCTAACCAAAATTAACCTAACCTAGCGGGGGGCTTGACCCACCGATAACCTAACCTAACCTAACCAAACCTAACCTAACCTAACCAAATCTAACCTAACCAAATCTAACCTAACCTAACCTCCTAGCGGGGGGTTGGGGGGTTCTCAACACTTCAGTCATCATTCTGTGAGGATCTTCAGGTTCACACGTCAGGTTCACTCAGAAGAAATCCAATGAATTTTCCCTAAATCTAGAGAATTTTTTTAATTGCCATAACTCAAAAAGTATGTGGTTGCGACGCATATTTTGTACCCAAGCCATATATCCTGCATTCCCCCAGGTCCCCTAGCTTGTTTTGGGGGAGAGGGGGGAGTATGGGCAAACACTAGAATAATACCATAAGTTTTAAAGGTTACGCGGAAGTGCATTAATACTGTACAGTATACTAAGCAAAAAATAATATACAAAACGCATGTGGTAATGGCGGTAGTGACCGTGCAGTTATCGTCCATTATAACTGAAACACCGACCGAGAAGTCTTGCCGACATAAAAGTTTTCGGAGAGTTCCACTTGTAATAGGTGCAAATTAAAGAATAAAAGGTATTTCGTTATTGGACAATTTTTCGCTTGTCCCAAAATAATTTAAAACTACACTTCAATACAATACATGGACATTGGTTACGTAACATGTCAAAACCTCAGCCTACCTCAATCACTAAACTAACCCCCGATATTCGGTCCCTGAATTCACAAACACGGGTAAAAGCTGTTTAAATATATAGATTGGGTACTGTTATGTTAATAAATAAACTTGTAACTGTCGCTTAATAGGAACTCTCGCCGACGTAAAAAAAATGGAACATTCTCCGACGGTGGCGAGCATTCCTTCCGTTCGGGGACTGTACCATTAAAGGCTAGCAAACGTGACCTAACTACCATTCAGGGGCAATGAGGGTCAAGCATCCTGAGTGACTTAACCATAGTGCAAGGTCACTGAGGGGCAGGCATCAGAACAAAAGTTTCATTCTCAAAAACGTCCAAATTACGATATAGTGAAACAACATTAATCTAGCCGCGGGATGCCAGGCTCGCCTCGTCCCACAACAATTCTGCTCACAGGACTCCGCTAGTGGTAAAAAAAACTGGTGCTGCCCAATAACGAACTAATACAAAAAAAACACTGAAGGCAGTCCCTACACGGCTGAGGCGGCCTCCCACCAAGGCTTGTATCTCCTAAACATTTGTAAACACACGCCGCTGCCGACTACCAATAGGCTTATATTTCAATCCTTACCTTGGTGGTAACGTCTATTAGTAAAGATAAAGGACGTTTTATTTATATATATGAGATACGCCGGGGCTACACCTCCTCGATGAGGTATAAGTACGCTTGCTGGATCCAGACAGGGAGGGTGGGTGCAGACTTGCGCCGAGGGGTAAAGTCTGGCGTTGTGACGTCATCGATTTGGCGCAGATGTAGCTCCTGATCCAAGAAAGTTTTAGAAAGAGGAGTATCTCAGACTTACGCTGACATACGCCGGCGTATGTGTTTGCTGGATCTGGCCCCAAGTGAAATCTGTGAAATCTGGCCTCAGAAAATGACCGCGCAGTCCTCGTCCATTTTGACCAAAAGCACTAATTTTAAGCAAGGAAAAACGGTATTATTCTAGTGTTTGCCCATACTCCCCCCTCTCCCACAAAACAAGCTTGGGGACCTGGGGGAATGCGGGATATTTGGCTGGGGTACAAAATATGCGTCGCAACCACATAGTTTTTGAGTTAGTGGTGTTGAAAAAAAACCCTAGATTTAGGGAAAATTCATTGGATTTCTTCTGAGTCCAGAGACGTGTAAACTTGACGATCCTCACAGAATGATGACCGAAGTGTCGAGAACCCCAACAACCCCCCGCTAGGAGGTTAGGTTAGGTTATATTTGGTTAGGTTAGGGTAGGTAATATTTGGTTAGGTTAGGTTAGATCTGGTTAGGTTTGGTTAGATTTGGTTAGATTTAGGTTAGGCTAGGTTAGTTTATCGGTGGGTCAAGCCCCCCGCTAGGTTAGGTTAATTTTGGTTAGGCAAATTTCTCTAGATATAAGGAAATTACCTTAGATCTAGGGAGTTTGTCTCCTCTACACAATTCTTAAATTACGTGTCTCCGACGCATTATTTGCTCCCCACCCGAAAACTCCGCATTCCCACAGGTCCCCAAACTTGCTTGGGGGGAGTAGGAGAGTATGGGCAAACACTAGAAATTTACCGGAAAAACTAGTCAGTGTCTCAGAAAATGACCGCGCAGTCCTCGTCCATTTTTACCAAAAACACTAATTTTAGGCAAGGAAAATCTAGTCAGTGTTTCAGAAAATGACTGCGCAGTCCTCGTCCATTTGTATCAAAAGCACTAATTTTACCCAAGGAAAAACTAGTCAGTGTCTCAGAAAATGACCGCGCAGTCCTCGTCCATTTTTACCAAAAGCACTAATTTTAGGCAAGGAAAATCTAGTCAGTGTTTCAGAAAATGACTGCGCAGTCCTCGTCCATTTTTATCAAACGCACTAATTTTACCCAATGAAAAATTAGTCAGTGCCTCAGAAAATGACCGCGCAGTCCTCATTCATTTTTACCGGTATCTTTCCCTTAATATCCTATTAACCTAACCATTACCTTCAGCGAGAGTTCCCAGATTGTGTCGAGACGAGAATGTCGGTAGACGAGAGTACCAGGTACCGTTCTCATTATCCCTGAATGATACGATTAGGTCACTCAGAATGTCTGCCTCTTAACGCCCTTGAATTATATGATTATATGGTCAACCATGATGTCTGCCCCTTTTTGTCCCTGAATTATTAGGTTAATCAGGATGGCTGGCCCATTATTGCCCTAGAAATATTTATTATAAGTCAGTCAGGATGTCTGCGCCTTAAATCATTGCCTCCAAATTGTTTATTTCTGGTCAATCTGTACTGTCAATGGTACTCCTTAGTGTAGGGGAAGCACGCTCGGTTCACAACCGAGAAGTCCCGGGTTCGATCCCCGGGTGGAGCGGAAACAGTTGGGCTGTTTCCTTAAAACCCGAGCCCCTGTCCACCCAGCAGTGAATGGGTACCGGGTGTTAGCCGGGGGTTTGTAACCCGCTTCCCGGGGTGCTGGCTTCGGCCAACACTATAAGCACTAGCAGACAGCTCTCTAGGGGTAGTCTGCGAGAGAGCTGTCGGCAGGTAGTATCTAGGTGGTGGGAGAGTGGGTGGTAGCTGGAGATACAACATCCGTTGCTGGATCTGGGCCAAAGGCTCAATGGCCACAGATCACTCGCTTATACAACATTTGGACACAACAAAGAAACCACAATTACAGTATACAAAGAATATGCTCAGTGATGGATCATAAATGCTCTGCCTGGCTGCCTGGGCCTCTAACCTCACTGACTCACATCATGACCTACCCCTTAATTTTTTTTTTTTTTTTTAAATAAAAAAAAAAGAGGAGGAGGTCCGAATAATGAAGGTCCGAATACGAGAGGTTTTACTGTAGTGGCTAGTTTGAGATTAGTGTGGCTAATACGTGTCCACTATATCCACTATACGTAGTGTCAACGTATAGTCGCACTATGGCTAGTGCGCATGCGCCAGTTCTCCCTACACTGGGCCAAGGCGGTCCTGCTCGCTCGCCTGGACTAGACTAGTCCGTTCCAGCCTGGTCTAGCCCGCCTCGCGAAAACAGTGTCCGCCCCGGACTGAGCCAGTCTAGACCGGACTAGAACGGTTGCGAAAATGCGCTATAACCACAACACCTACGAGCTGTCATAACACCAGCAGAGCACCAGTCTTTATTTATTTATTTGTTTATTTATTTATTTTTGTTTACATTTAAGCCTATGGCACTTGAAGGCAATATTACCTCCAGGGCTCAGATGGTAGGCCCTGGAGGTTCATTTGAATTTAATGGTTGTGATGGTTGGCTCTTGCCTGTGGTGGCGCAGGCACGATTTATAGTGGCGCCTCTGATTAGAGGCTCATGCTGCCTCCCCTGTGTCCTCTGATGCACTCGCCGTCAAAGATAGAGTTTGTGGGCAGCATGTGGATATTCTTCAGCTACTCGACGAATGCAGAAAGATTTTGGCACCCCTCGGAAGTCGAATTCGAAACACCGAGCTCGCCACTTGCAGGCGCTAACCACTCTGCCATCGCCTCCACATATATATACCGTATTTTACGGCTTATAGGATGCACTTTTTCCTCTAAAAAATACCCTTAAAAATACTCATGCATCTTCCAAGACGAATGTTGTAGGAGGTTAGCTTATGAAGCTATTCAATTCAGCCTCTTATATGATGTAACCTTAGTACTTGCCTGTTACAAGTATTTCGAATACCATAAGACTCCCAAATCAATTAATCTGTCCTCACGCTGTGATGTTTATTAAGGTACTGTATATGGCTGCGTATAAGACGACCTTTTAACCTTAAAAAATAGCCACGAAAATTGGGGGGTCGTCTTATACGCCCAGTATAAAATGTGAACCTTAAATCCTGTGGTGTACGGGACGTTGTTAGCGCGGGTAATGATTGATGGTAGGCTTACCCCTGCCTTGGTAAAAACACAGATACAGTCACCGCAAATAGAAATCGGACCTGCTTTGCAACTGGTTGCATAAACATGAATATCATTAAGGAAATGAATAATACAGACATTAGATAATATTATTATTTTTTTTTTTTTTTTATAGATTTTTTGGGAGGAAGAACAAACCTCCATGACCTCTTAAACCACTGAAACATCCCCAAATCATGACAGATTCGGGATGCTTCACAGTGCGAACTGTGTTGGCAGGGTCGAATCTACTGACTGAAGGTCTTGCTGTGGTAGAACGGCCCTGAATACACTTGAATGTCGATTCATCCGACCACATGACCTTCCTCCAGTCGTCAGCTGTCCAGTGGATGTATTTCTTGGCAAAATCCAGTCTAGCTTTCTTCATACGATCCATCAGTAGAGGTTTGCGTGCAGCACGGCACTGACTGCACTGAGCTGCACTGAGCTGCTCAACGAAACTATTACACGGTGATCTGTGTTTTGATGAGCAAAATGCATACAGACCTGAGTGCGGTTATGATACAAATAATCATAGCGCTTCCTAATAAGCGGTGTTTGTTGTAATGGAGATAGCTTTATTTTGCGAGAAAAAAAAAAAAAAAAAAAAAAAAGTATACTTTGTGGTTAAAGTTAGGTTAGGTTTAATTAAAACCTTTAAGGTTAGGTTAGGTTTAATTAAAACCTTTAAGGTTAGGTTAGGTTTAATTAAAACCTTTAAGGTTAGGTTAGGTTTAATTAAAACCTATAAGGTTAGGTTAGGTTTCATTAAAACCTTTAAGGTTAGGTTAGGTTTAATTAAAACCTATAAGGTTAGATTAGGTTTCATTAAAACCTTTAAGGCTAGGTTAGGTTTCATTAAAACCTTTAAGGTTAGGTTAGGTTTCATTAAAACCTTTAAGGTTAGGTTAAGTTTCATTAAAACCTATAAGGTTAGGTTAGGTTTCATTAAAACCTTTAAGGTTAGGTTAGGTTTCATTGAAACCTATAAGGTTAGGTTAGGTTTCATTAAAACCTTTAAGGTTAGGTTAGGTTTCATTAAAACCTATAAGGTTAGGTTAGGTTTCATTATTATAATTATTATTTTTTTTTTTGGGGGGGGGGTTGCGCAAAATAAAACTATCTCCATTAGAACAAGCACCTACTGTAGGCCAAGAAAAAAAGAAAAAATAGTTGGTGTCTCTGAAAACGACCGCGAAACTCTCGTCCATTATTACCAAAAGTTGTTTTGTAGTCTATATGAAACCATAGTCGTTTCTTACACTCAGCGCAGAGTTGAACTTGACTACTAGAGTTACGAAATGACACCAGGTATGTACGAAAATACTCAAAATCAGTGTCCGAAACTAACTACTTTCAATTCAATATACCTAATTAAGAAAGGTTTTTTGATTAGGCCAAAGGTTTTTGATTCATTTAAACTTCCTGTAATCCCCGAGAGTAGCTTCTATGGACCACTGTGGCCCGCGCCGTATCCGTGGCCGTGGCGGTACGGGGCTGACGCCGTTATAGTGGACGAGAACTACGCGTTCGCTCTTTAGGTCAGACACACACACTCGGGTGCTAACACTGCACTCTTAGCCTCTCTCGCTTTACCATATACACCACACCTGTCACTACACACCTGTACGGCCTCGCAACACACCTGTCGCCTGTGTATCACCATAAATAAATGACTTGGAAGGTCAGGCTTCTTAGGTATTGAGGGTGTGTTTTCTTTTTTAATGTTTTTTAACAAATAAAGGGCTATATATGTTCCATATTGTAGGATGTGCCTGAACTAAGTCAATCAGTAAGCTTTCCATCTCGTCTGTCCAGTCAGCAGGCATGTAGATGTCTTCTTGAGAGTTTTAGAAGAAAATGATCTTGCAATAAATAATATAGTCATCCACTAATTTCGGCCCTTTATAACAGAAAACGTTTTTGCTCACTGAAATGACGAGCAAAAATAGCTTCAAAGTAGTTCCCTCTTTGCTCAATCAAACAGGCTTTGGTTGAGCAAAATCCTCAAAACTGCTCAGTGAAATCTGCTCACTGAGCAGAGTAGTGCCCGTGTAATAGCCGCTTAAGCAGGGTTGGATTACTTTTTTTTAGCTGAGAAGCTGTAAGATGAGGGTTTTTACGTAGTTCTCTTCCAAGAAGACGATCTGTAACTTTGGAAGTCTTCCGTGGGCGTCCAGGATAAGGTTTTGTTGGGGGAACAACATTGGGTGGTGACCCACGAGCGGCAGCCAGCAGCAACATTACGGTTGACTACGCTCGGCGAGTACGCCTACAAATTTCTTTAATAGGCACTTTTTCTTGCCTCCAGGCTAATATGCGAGCCTTCTCCTCCTTAGTCATGTGTGCACGACCCATATTTAGTGAATATATAAAGAATTAAAGGGCAAAAAGTACTCAAGTCAAAATATTGGGAAAATGGGGCAGAGAATACCAAAGGATTAACTGCCCTTGCTGTCTGGGTCGGCACTGAGCGTGAGCTCCACACACCTCCCACACTACCCGCCCAGAAGAGTTACTAGATATCGCCAGCCAACTCTACCTCAAACCATAGGGCGGGAAACGCTAGTAGAATTCGGACCGCTAGACAGTGGTTTCTTATGGGATAGGTCCGATTTCTATTTGCTGGCATTGTACTTTCTACTGAAATCACTTACCGTAATTCACATTATTTTAATAAAATAATAAGTGTAGCTAGATGAGTAAGCTGATCAGGACGTGTAATGTAACTATGTGTATGGTTGCAACCAGAATTATGTGTTGAGGAGTGCCATGTGCAACCGTCGTCCTATATATATACTGTACACAGAGAATATACGTGAGTGGTATATGAATTAACAGCAGGCAAGAGAGAAATTTGCATAGATGTAGGCCTTCGCATCAGCAGGGCGTGGGTTTGTTTATTTCTTCTTCTTTTGACATATGTGCTGTTTGTACCTAACCTTGTATAAGCTGAGTGGTCTACCTTGGAGGGTAGTCTTATACGGCGAGTATAGCCCAAAACCTACGTTTATACTAGAAATTTTGGGGGTCGTCTTATACACCGAGTCGTCTTATACGCAGCCATATACGGTACTGGCGGGAGCCGTTCTGCCTCGGCAGATTGGCGCCAACACCCATTACGTGTATAAGGAACTTTGTTTGTTAATTTTATGAAAGTTTATATACTTGTGTACATGCAGCCATCATAAATACTACACGCATACAGGAAAGTTCAAACAATATGTGGTGAGGCACAGGAGGCAGGCAACGTAGTGAGGCACGGGAGGATGTGAGAGGAGGTGTTGAGGCATGGGAGGATGTGAGAGGAGGTGTTTACACTCAGGACGACAAAGCCAGACTGAGTGATCGGCAGTCGTCACGCCAGGCACGCAGGTGCGCACCGCCACGGTAGGGTTTGTTTTCACTCCCGCTGTCCGACCTGCGTGTACAATGTACATGTTCAGCCAGCCAACATGACGATTTACTTATACATACTATAGTTTTTTTTTTTTTACCGCCTCCCAAAACTTATACATATAAGCTAGAAAATAAAAATGGCTGATGAGCAGTGCTGAATGAAGATAATGAATAGTGAGTGTGTTCTATGTGTGAAAATGACTGAAATGAAAATGTTTCGGTGGTCTGTTTTTTAGTTTTTTTATTAGAATTTTTTTCTCCAAAATCAGGGTGCGTCTTCCAAGATGCAGCGTCTTATAAACCGTAAAATACGGTAGATGGCTAAAATCTTTTAAGCATCAGAAAATTCAGAACCATATTTTCCCTCTCATGAAATTTAGGTTTAATATACTGGCAGCCCTATTTACATGCATTTAAGTTTCATACTTTCAAAGTTTCATACAATTTTGTCTAAATGCAAATTTTGGTTTTCATAGATATTTAATCACACTAACATGCCTCAAAAGCATTAGAGTGAAGTCAGTGGGGATGGTGTAGGTAGAAGTATTGAACTACAGTATACTATTCAAAGCTGGTAAATTATGCTGTTGAGTATTATTTAGTTACAGCTGTACTGTGTAAACACTATAATGCTGTGTGCAGTATTCAGTATTGAGAAGAGTAATGTTGGACTTACATACATTTTCAGTGAAGTACAAACCCCGGGAACCAATTATGTTCATAAATAGGTGAGCTCCTGTAATTGTGCTTCTTTGGATGATTGTTCTGACCACTAATATGTAGGAAAATATGTTATAAAGGTCAGACAAACAACTTTTAACTACTGTTGCTTTAACAGGACTTTTTGGGTGGTGCTTCTGAGTGTAGCAGTCATGAGTCGTGGAGCATCAGGAAGACAACAGTCACGAGGACCATCACTCCCTCATTATGCAAATCATGAAGCAGTTACTGCCCTTGCTGCCAGCCAGAATGATTTCACACGTGACCTGTACATAGTGAGTATTGTCCATCAGAATACCAGGACCATGTGACACATATTGCAGTTACTGTTATGGGACTTAGAAGTTCATGTAAGAGGAAATGTATTTTTTTATATAGAATTTTATCCCACGCAAGCAATCAATATAGTTTTTAAACCACAGAAGAAAAGAAAATATATGTGTATGTAGTGTGTGTTGTTTCATAGTTTAAGTCGAGCACAATTACCAAGGATGCTTAATGCGTTTTATTTTTTGGTAGAAACTGGCTGAGAAGAAGTCTGGAAATCTCTTTTACTCACCCTTCAGCATCATGACTGCTCTTGGAATGACATATGCTGGAGCAGGAGGAAATACTGAACAGGAAATGCGCACAGTTATGCATTTGATTGAGGATAAAGAAGCTACTCATAATGCATTTCAGGATGTTGTCGCAGACATAAAGGTTTGTAATTTTTATTTAGAAGCTTAAATGCTGTAACATGTGAGAATATTCCTATTCGTATAAGAAAGAATCTCATGAACTAAGATACCATAAAACCTCCTGCGTTGGGTCGTGCCTATAGATGCAAACAAAATGCTGCTATCACTTTGACTTTTTGCATGCGTCACTGTATCTGTTGTCCTGAATAGTTCATATGACAACACCCATGCACCTCAGCAGAACTTCAAACCTACTGTCTGTAAAAATGTTGTAAATGATACAGGTATGAGTGTTATTATGAATTTACTACGTAAGGAAAATCATAATTAGAAGTGTTGAAAATAATTGAGTAATGAAAAGTGTACTTTGCATGTGAGACTAAGTAATAAGTAAATATTTAGAAAACCCCCCATAAATAATCAAGTTTAAAAATGAAAAAAATAGGTATCAGTATTGAAACTTGACCACCCTCCCTCCCCCTTCTGCACACCACTCACCTCACCTCCGTGGCAAGATGCAGCCACCAGCCATAAAACATGCCTTTTTTCCCAAAATCACTATGACAAGCTAGTAAAACATAGGATATACTATATGTTGATCAAATCTTAGTGTCCTGCAGATTTTAAGTCTGTTTTCATTTTTTTTTATAGACCATATAATAAGCAAGATACCAAGTTTTTATGTTTAGATTTGCCCGCCACATAGGCTTGCTTGCACACTTGTTACCCGATGCGGGAGGGTTAAGGTCACAACCATAAGGGAAAAAGACAAAGTATGAGGTATATGTGGTCTCCACAGTATGAGACCATCAGAGGTATGCTCAAGAATTTCTTAACTTCAGAACTGAAATTTTTTTCAGGTTTGCCTACACCTTATCCTTTTGGTCTTCAAGGTACTCCCTTTCTCATTTGATACTCTGCTCACAATGCCATTTTCACTTCTTGAAGTAGTCTTTATTTTTTTAATCATGTGTAGGTATGTATGAGGTCTAGATGCAAATATTCCTTGATATCTTTATTAGTTTTGAATCTTTATCTTGTCAACCTGTATTTTAGTTTGGGAAACAACTGAAGGTCTTCAGGGCCCAGGTGATGTAAGTAAAAAGGCTGGGAAAGCATAATTGTCTCAATGGCAGGACAAAAGTCACGAATGCTCAGCTCAGGTCGGGTAGGGATGCACAAAAGCAGAAAGGGACTGTTAGCTACTAAAACTCATAGATCACTTAAGGGAAGTGCTCAAACTTCAAAGGTCTTGTATGAGAATCGTCGGCAGTCCCTTTGTTATAGGTTGCTGGGCACCACCCTTTAAGCTGTCCTCTGTAGACTGTATTTACCTAAAGTGATGGCTAGATTGATTTATTCATGATCAT
>JACEEZ010019692.1:357804-447804 GCA_016584305.1 Chionoecetes opilio
TAGTACCATGTATAAATTAGTGTTGACTAAATAAATAACCTCATCAATCGGGTAAATTACCCGATTGATGATTTTATTTATTTAGTTAACGCTAATTTATGCATGGTTCTAATTCCTTTATCAGATAACGAAATATAGCAATGGAAAGCTAATAAAATTGCGCTTCTATTGATACCCTTCATGATAAAAGTTGACTCGCAAAGTTTTAAATGGCGAAGAGTTGAAGTGAATATTAAGTTCATGCATATTTCTTCATAGTCTCGTAATGGCATTTCTTTAGCGTGTTTTACTGTTTTTTATTTGATAATATTATAGAACAAACATTTACGAAGATTCCAGTATATAAATATATACTATAAAACCAGCCCCCCCCCCTATATGATCCGTATATATATATATATATATGAATCCGAGCGGCCCTCCGACTTCGGGTCCTTGTGCGACAGGCCGATATTCCGTGCACAGTCCAGGTATACAGTGGTCTATGCTCTAACCTATAAGTACTTAAGATCTTTCAGGGTTCTCTGCGTCGTTGGTGGTCACTGCACCTAGTCAGCATATCCAGTTTTGTAGGAGCCTACCAGCGTGCGTCTTGTACACACAGCTGACGCGATGTGTGTGTGTGTATTTACCTAGTTGTATTTACCTAGTTGTAACATACAGGAAAAGAGCTATGCTCGTACTGTCCCGTCTCCAAATCTACTATTATCCAGCTTGCCTTTGAAGTCCTGAATACTTCTTGCATTAATCACTTTTGCATCAAGGCTGTTCCAGGCTTCTATGCTTCTATACGGGAAGCTGTATTTTTTTATATCTCTCTTGCATGTTGTCCTTTTCAATTTCTTCTTATGACCTCTTGCACTTCTGTCGTCCCACACAAACAGATCTTCTCTGTCAATTTTTTCAAGACCCATTGATGCTCTATACACTGCTATAAAATCTCCCCCTTCTCTTCTTTTCTCATGTGTTGGGAGTTTTAGTCTTGAAAATCTTTCTTCATATGGTAAATCTCTCCAGTTTGGAGCCATTTTTGTGGCTGCTCTTTGTATTCTCTCAATCTTCCTTATATCCTTCTTTTTATGTGGTGACCAAATAACTGCCGCATATTCCAACCTTGGTCGAATCAAAGATGTTATCAATTTCTTGATCATCTCTTCATCCAGATATTTGAATGCCATTCTTATATTCCTCAGCAACTGATATGTATCTCCTGTGATCTTGTTTATATGCTTCTCTGGTGACAAATTGTCCTTAATCCATACTCCCAGATCTTTTTCGACCTTTGTTTTGATTACACTGGTCGACAAAAAAAAATCGAAGATATGGTTCTGGACTAAATGAAGCTGATTATAGGTAAATCGACCCTGCTGAACTCGAATCTGATGTTCAATTAACTTTATCACGTCCAGTTTTTGAGAACCAGACGAATTCATGAAAAAATGGGAAAAACCCAGCAGAAAAATAGGTTTCACCAGTTTCATTTTAAACACTTAATCTTTTCTTTTCTGAAGCCTATTTAGGGCAGTGTAGTGTTTTTGAGTCAGTGTGGTTTGTGCAGTGAGCAGGGGAGGGTCTGCGCGCTGCGTATTGGCGAGGTACTACTACTACTACCACTACAAATGTACTACACAGCAGGCTGTGTAGTACATTTTTACCTACTGATCGTACAGCTATTGACATTGTTAAACATTTTATTTTTCTTTGCAGGTATGATGTGTTTGATTTAGTGGAGTCCTAATTTTAGTTGGTTTACCATATATAGTACCTGTACCGGGCTGTGATGGAGCGCCGTAACTGTGTTAATGCATCGACAGTTTTTGTTACATAGTGGAATTTTTACCCCTGACAGTCTGATGAACCTTTACAAAGAATGTTAAAGCAGCTTATCTGCATTACTTCAAGTGCCGTATAGGTGATCAAGATAAGAAGTGGGCCCTCACGTAGCATGCAACCCCTGTGTGAACCACTTGAATGAATGGATGCGTGGCAAACGGCCATAGGCATGGCATTCGGCATCCCAATGGTTTGGCGTGAACAAAAGGATCACAGTACTGACTGCTACTTCTGCCTCACTAACATCAAAGGATATTCAGTAAAAACGCGAGCTAAAATCAGGTACCTGACGTACCTTCTGCCATCAGGCCTGGGGCCACATGGCCCTGATCTCCCAGTTCCAAATGTTCCAATTGCAAGTGCTATAAGTGATCAGATTCAAAACGAGGAGGATAATCCCATGGATACAGACTTTCAAGAAATGGCAGACAACAGAGAGCCCAAATTCATCATTTCGGGAAAATGGCTACATGCCCTTTGCTAGGGACCTAGATCTACCCAAGGAGAAAAGTGAAGTCCTTGGATCTCGTCTCAAGGAATGGAATTTGCTACAAGAAGGAGTTTCATCACCACGTTTCGTCGTAGACATAAAGAACTTTCAAGCTTTTTCAAGATGGAACACAAGCTCTGTTACTGCTTGATGTTGACAACTCATGGAACAACTTTGTGAGTCTCACACTTATGATAAGAGTGAGTGGCGGCTTTTCATAGATTCAGGAAAAAACACGTAAAGGCCGTTCTTCTGTATAAAGAAAATAAGCTTCCGAGTGTTCCAATTGCGCATGCCATGAAATGAGTAAAAACTTATGAAACTATGAAGACTTTGTTATCTGCTGTTAAATATGAAGAACATCAGTGGAATCGTGTGGGGACCTGAAGGTAATCCCCTTTGCTTCTAGGACTCCAGTTAGGTTACACAAGCACATGTGTTTTTTTTTGTTTGTGGGACTCTAAGCAGACAGCAAACATTACAAACAAAAGAATGGCCAGCACGCCCGAAAGACTCACCTGGCAGGTCAACTGTATGTACAAACCTCTTGTTGACAGTGAAAAGGTGTACTTACCTCCATTGCATCTGAAACTTTGGTTAATGAAAAATTTTGTGAAGGCCATGGATCAAAATGGTGCAGGCTTTCAGTATTTGTTAGCAAAGTTTGAACGCACTGTATCTGAAGCCAAAGTAAAGGCAGGTGTTTTCAATGGCCTCAAATTCGTCAACTACTCAATGATGATGACTTTGTAAAGAGCCTAACTGCCCTGGAAAAAGCTGCTTGGAAGAGCTTTTTGGCTGTTATAAAGAACTACCTAGGTAATGTTTCGAGCATCGAATTATAAGGAACTGTAAATGACATGTTGAAGAGTTACCATGCGCTTGGGGCTCGGAGGGTTTCACTCAAAATCCACTTTTTCCATTCACATCTTGATTTCTTCCCAACGAATCTTGGCGCGGTCAGTGATGAGGCAGGGGGAACGTTCCACCAGGACATTGCCACCCTGGAAAACCCGATACCAAGGACGATTCAGGGCCCAACATGATAGGGGACTATTGCTGGACGCTACAACGTGAAAGTAGCTGCTCCTACAAACGAAAGAGCAAAAATACAGAAACACTTCTGATGTACTATGGAGCAGGGTGAGTACTTTTGTGTGTTAGGTATAGTTTTTATCATATGTATATTTAAAACCAATTTGAGATCTTGACTGTTCTTCGAAGAAAACATCTAGATCTGACTGTTCTTCGAACTAGCACATCTTTCTCTCAAAAAAAATCTCGAAGTTGTGTTCCAAAAATACAGAATATATATATATTATATATATATATTTATATATATATATATATATATATATATATATATATATATATTATATATATATATATATATATATATAAAGTCAAAAATTTACTGTGATTTGGCATATTTTTGGATATTTCCAAGATGTGGCACATTTTCGGATATATTTGGAACATAATTTAAGTATATTTTTTGCCAGATATGTACATTAGGTCCTAATAAAGCCGCAGGCACCACCAGAATTTAATTACGAGTAATATATATAAACGTAGGGGGATTGTTTCGATTAATTATATAATTATATATACGTATATAATTATAATACCTATTAAAATTTAAAATGCCGATATTTCAAAAAATATACGTGCTAGAGAAAAAGCAATGACATTTTTTAAATCAGCAGCGAAAATGCTTTCCAACCCACACACAATGAACTCAGAACCATTTTTGGTGTCGACCAGTGTTATCCATTCATTTCCCATTGAATACTTTCCTCTCTGTCTCTTTAAAAAAGATAGATTTCCTGAGAGGAATAGATGGTGTAGAGGATTTTGATATAATAGCATTAACAGAAACATGGTTGGATATGTCAGGAAAGGTATTTGATCCGGAAGTCGAGATAGCTGGATATAAGTTATTTCACAAGGACAGAGTAGGCAGACGAGGTAGAGGAGTTGCGCTTTATGCAAGAGATGCATTGCAGTGTTGTGTTAATAATTTTATAAAAACAGATGACAGCATAGAGTCTATATGGGTAGAGGTTACGGAGGGAACTGAGAAAATGGTTTTGGGTGTAGTGTATAGGCCTCCAAACTTATGTAAAGAGGATTCAGCTCCTATATGGGAAGAAATAAACAAGGCCTGCAGATAAAATCGACTATGTGTGGTGGGAGATTTTAATCTTAGGAATATAGACTGGGATTTAATCATAGGTGACAGCGATGCAGATGA
Source organism: Chionoecetes opilio (assembly GCA_016584305.1). NCBI lineage: Eukaryota > Metazoa > Arthropoda > Malacostraca > Decapoda > Majidae > Chionoecetes > Chionoecetes opilio. The sequence continues at coordinate 362,382 of JACEEZ010019692.1, forward strand.
ATTGTTAAATATAATCCAGGATAACTTCCTTAGTCAAGCAATCATGGAGCCTACTAGAGGAGATAATATTCTAGATCTATTGCTGACAAATAGAGACAATTTAGTTACAAATGTGGAGGTCGGTGGGAATTTAGATAATAGCGACCATTATGGAGATCAAAATTTAGCTTAAAATGGGAAGTTGGAAAATTAAGTGGTAATAAGCATCGAATACCTAATTTCAGAAAGGCCAATTATGCAGGATTAAGAAGACACCTGGAGGTTATTAATAAGAGGTGTGGGATGGAGGGAAAGAAATTTTCCCAGGATAAGGACAGGGCGATAACAGCTGGAAAGGCCAATTATGAAGGATTAGGAAGACACCTGGAGGTAATTGGCACGGTTAGATATGGAAGTGAGGTCATGGCTGAGGAGGTAATTAGAGCAGTTAGACAGGGAAGTGAGGTTAGGGCTGAGGAGGTAATTAGAGAGGTTAGAAATGGAAGTGAGGACGAGGCTGAGGAGGATTATACCTCATTTGTAAGGAATATAATTTACGGACAGAAAAGAAATATTTCCCTTTTAGGGAAATAAGGTTCCCGAAAAAGTGATCCAAAATGGATGACCACCAATTTAAAAAAACCCAAAATTAGAGTAAAAAGAAACAATTATTTTAAAGGGTTTAAAGGGAGGATTGGTACACAAAAAAGAGTATAACGTGATGGCAAGGGGCAGTGAAGAAATTAACTCAAGTTGCTAAGAACAATTATGAGATTAAAGTTTGCAGGACAGCGAAAAAGGGACCCAAAGGGGTTTATCAGGTATATAAAACAAAGACAAGGGAATTAGTTTGGGGCCCTTAAGGTCAGGACAGGGTGAGGTCTTTAAAAACGGATGAAAAATATGTGTGAGAGTCTAAATGATTATTCTTAAGTGTGTTTACGGAGGAGGATACACAGACGATACCTGATAGTGAACAGATGTTCAAAGGAAGCGATGAGGAGAAACTCAAAGATATTTTGAAAAACTAGGGAAATGGTGGAAGAGGGTATAGATAAAATGAAAATTTTTAAATCGCCAGGACCAGATGAAGTGTATCCCAGGGTATTAAAGGAATGCAAGGAGGTTGTTAGTGATCGTTTGTGCACATTTTTAGGGAAAACGGTTGAGATAGGCGATGTGCCATTATTGTGGAGGAAAGGAAAAGTTGTTCCCATATTAAGAAGGGAGACAGAGGACTAAAATCAAATATCGACCCGTAAGTCTAACATCAGTGGTGGGTAAATTATTGGAATCTATTTTTGCAAAAAACATTAGAGAGCACTTAGATAAACATAGTTTGATCAATGATTCACAAAAATGGATTCACCAAGGGTAGGTCATGTCTCACCAATTTATTGAGTTTTTATAGGAAAGTTTATGAGACGGCAGATAATGATAAGGATTTTGATATAATATATCTGGACTTTAGTAAGGCATTTGACAAAGTACCACACGAGCGACTCTTAAATAAAGTTAGGGCTCATGGAAATAGATTGGGAGGTTCTTCATTGGATCAGAGCTTGGCTAAGTAATAGGCAACAAAGGGTTTTCAATTAATGGTTCTAAATCTGAATGGGGACTGGTTTACAAGTGGAGTCCACAAGGGTCTGTTTTTGGGTCCATTACTATTTTTGATTTACATCAACGACTTGGATAGTGGGATTAGCAGTGATATCAGCAAGTTTTCTGATGATACTAAGGTAGGTAGGATTATTGGATCACAGTTGATGTAAACATATTGCAGGGAGACTTAGATAAACTTAACGAGTGGGCAGTCAGATGGCAGATGGAATTTAATATTGATAAATGCAGCGTTATGAATGGTGGTAGAAAAAACCCTGGTAATAGATACACCATAAGCAATGTATCGTTGAAAAAATCAGAAGGTGAAAAAGATCTTGGATGAGGGTGAGCCCAGACCTCCTACCTAGGAAACAATGTATTAGGCCAGAAATAGAGTAATAGAGTATTAGGATTCATTTCCAGAAGTGTTAAAAGTAAGAAGTGCGGAAGTTATTTTAAAGCTTTATCTGGCTCTAGTCAGGCCTCACCTAGACTATGCGGTTCAGTTTTGGTCTCCATATTACAGGATGGATATAGCCTTGTTAGAAAACAGTGCAGAGAAGGATGGGCCAAAAAGATACAAAGGAAGCGTAAATTAGTTATGAGAGAGATTTAAGTTATTAAAATTACACTCACTCGAGAGACGCAGAGTAAGGGGCGATCTGATAGAAGTTTTTTTAAATGGATAAAGGGATTTAATAAAGGAGAGGTAGGAAAAGTTCTTACGGCTTTTAACCAGGGTAGAACAAGAAGTAACGGATTCAAGCTGGGAAAAAACGTTTGATTTAGAAAGGAAATAGGGAAAAACTGGTTCACAAATAGGGTGGTGAATGAATGGAATGGTCTCAGTAGACAGGTAGTTGGTGCGGAGTCATTAGGAAGCTTTAAAGGGGAGCTGGATAGGTTCATGGATGGGGATGAAAGGTGGATGTAGGTAGTGTTAGGTGACAGGAACTACCACGTATAGGCCTCACGGCCTCTTGTAGCTTCCTTATTTTCTTATGTCCTTCTTATGTTCTTATGTTTTGCTACTGCCCACTTTTTGGCATTAAACTTCATTTCCCATAGTTGACTCCATACACACACACGTGTGTGTGTGTGTGTGTGTGTGTGTGTGTGTGTGTGTGTGTGTGTGTGTGTGTGTAAGAGAGAGAGAGAGAGAGAAAAGAAAAAAATGTAACTGTCAGGTTGTCAGAAATGCTTTGGTAAGGGGGGGGGAGTTGCAAGCCTTTCAAAATTATTTGGAGGGGTCGCAGGTCAAAAAGTTTGAGAACCTATGCAGTAGACTATAGTTTATCAGTATAAATGATACACTGTTATCTTCGTAAATGTTTATTCCATAATATTATCAAATAAAAAACTGTAAAATACACTAAAGAAATGCCATTATGAGACTGAAGAAATATGCCTGAACTTAATATTCACTTAAACTCTTCGCTATTTAATATCTTGCGTGAAATCTTTTTACATGAAACATATCAATAGAAGCAGAATTTCATTAGCTTTCCATTGATATATTTCGTTTTCTGATAAATGAATTACCACCATGTATAAATTACCGTTAACTAAATACATAACATCATCAATCGGCTAATTTTCTCGATTGATGAGGTTATTTATTTAGTTAACCCACTGAGTACCAGCTAAATATAATAAAAAGTACACCCACAGCCCAGCTGATTTTGGGTTTTTTTATTTTTTTCATTAAAAAGGTGAAAAATGAAGAAAACAAAAATGATCACTCTTCTCGAAAAAATGGGGGTTCTAGGGGGGGTGGGACACCCTCAGACATCAGCTAATTTAAGGTTCCCGCGCGCCTAGCCCTCAGCTGAGCGCGCAGCATGGCAGATGTACGATGCGTCCAGTTTTCGGGTGGCGGTTATTTTCACACCACCCGAGCATCATATGTGTGTGCCTTCATAGTTCATATATACCACGTATGTATCACAATGTCATAATAAGTCAATTTCAAGTGTGATAAGTTGACATAGTAAAGTTTTCTAAATGAAGACGAGTGGCAGCAGCACCCTCGCGTCCCGGTAACCATGGCGACGGATGGCCATGATGGATTTGTACCCTTTCCATCTGTATCCTTGTGTAGGATGTCCTTTGTTCCTCAGTAATGACTCATGCGCATCCCCCATCCCAACAAGCCTATGCTTGAGGGTTGCCACGTATATAAGGCATATCCCATACCAATCTCAAGTCAATAGCTATCAGAGAACAGAAGTAAATAAGGTCTAAAGTCGCGGCGAAAAAGGTGGATAAGCTCGCGCCTCTAATCTGCCCCCCACTATCCGCACGGCATGCCCACGCAGTTACCAGGTACCGCCACTGTTGCTCCACATATCAAACAGTGCCCCATACCATTTTCAGGCCATTCCTTACCATAGAAGTCGCGTACCAGCTTTTTAAATGGCGGACGCACAGGGTGCGTCGCTGGGACTGGGCATTGCATAGATACTGGACGCATCACGTGCGTCGCTGGTATCCAGGGGGTTAACACTAATTTATGCATGGTGGTAATTCATTTATCAGAAAACAAAATATATCAATGGAAAGCTAATAAAATGCCGCTCGCTTCTATTGATATGTTTCATGTAAAAAGTTTTTATGCAAAATATTAAATGGCGAAGAGTTTAAGTGAATATTAAGTTCATGCATATTTCTTCACTCGCTCATAATGGCATTTCTTTAGTGTATTTTACTGTTTTTTTATTAGATAATATTATAGAACAAACATTTACGAAAATAACAGTACAGTAAACCCTTCATGCTCGCGGGTTTCAGGCTCGCGGATTTGATTACTCGCGGGTTTTCAACCCTTGGGATAAATAATAATAAATACAGGTAATTAAATATAATTTTAAAATACGAAAAGTAAGGAGTTTGAATGGCGTGTGCAAAAATGTTTGTGCGTACAGCCGCGTGAGGGCCGCCACTACCGCCACTCTGCCAGTTCCCGCCAGTAGAACAAAATCCAGCTTGTGTTTACCCGCTCTCGTCGGTACAGTGCAGTGCTATTAATTTTGTATATCTCGTCAACATGGCCAACAAACGTAAATCTGGTGAGCCTCAATCAAGCGGGAAAGGACCAAAGAAGACCAAAAGGGACATGAAAGTGATGACTTTAGAGGAGAAGGGTGAATTAATCAAGAAAATAAAGGGTGGCATGTCCTATGCTGCCTGTGGCCGCCACTATGGGGTAAATGAATCGACGGTGAGGTACATTTATAAGAAGGAAAAAGAAATTAGTGCTTCCCTAGCCTCCTCTATACCCCATGCTGCAAAACGTGTGCATTACATTAAAGATGTAATCTTGTTCAAGACTGAAAGAGCCCTAAACATTTGCGGGCGGGAGGGGTAAGTAATGTCATGCTCGCGGATTTACGATACTCGCGGGTGTCTCTGTTCCCTAACCCCCGCGAGCATGAAGGGTTTATTGTATATCATTTATACTGATAAACCATAGGAAGGGAAATGGGAGTGATGTTCAAAAATATCAGGAATCGCGGCATTGGCCTCCACTGGAAATAGCCCAAACTGAGTAGCAAGCCAGTATACAGTAGTCTTTGGTTAGTCCCTTATGATGAAAAAAAGAAAAAAACAATTGTGCCATGCCCACTCGCCAATGTACGAGTATTCAATATATAAAATTAATACAGTGCGACACTTTGCGGATGTGTGGAGAGTCCTTCAAGATACCAAAACGTGCCAGTTACCATTAGATCACATACTCTCTGTGTTCTGTACTATTTTTTGTGTATCTAACGCTTTGCCGAAGTGACTATTGCAAAGAAAATAGTAAATTGCAATAACAAAGCCACCACCATCCAAAGAGATGCAAAATAGAATAGCAAATGGGAGGAAATGCATGGAAATAAGAGCAAGGAAAACTAAACCAAGTAACGCTGTGGACAGCAAGCAGCCTCACAGGTCATCCATCCTATGCTGACCCATGCATTATTATACAAGGTTTGAAATCTGTTTATTAGTTCTACTATTTGTTCTGCTAACGTCATATAACAAGTAGAAAACAATTGCACAGTAGTTCGCAGCAATATAGCACAGGTGTCCTATGGCGTCTGCGTCCTTTTTTTTCTCCCTCCCAATTTCTTGCTCTCTACAGGGGCCTTATCCGCCCATGTATGGAGTATGTCTCACATGTTTGGGGAGGATCCACTCATACAGCTCTCCTAGACAGGGTTGAGTCAAAAGCTTTTCGTCTCATCAACTCCCCTCTGACTGACTGTCTTCAATCTTTAAATCACCGACGCAATGTTGCTTCTCTTGCTCTCTTCTACCGTTATTTCCATGCTCACTGCTCTTCTGAACTTGCTAACTGCATGCCTCCCCCCCTCCCGCGGCCTCGCTGCACAAGACTTTCTACTCATTCTCATCCCTATTCTGTCCATCTTCCTAATGCAAGAGTTAATCAGTATCTTTACTCTTTCATTCCTTTCACTGGTAAACTCTGGAACTCTCTTCCTGTTTCTATTTTTCCACTTTCCTATGACTTAAATCTTTTCAAAAGAAGAGTAACAAGACACCTCCCGAACTAAATTGGCTCACCCCTCTTTTTTATATTATTCTCTTACTGTCTTCTTTATAGGGACTGGCAACTAAGTGGGCTTTGTGTTACCCATTTTTTTTGTGCCCTTGGCCAGTTCTTTGTGATGTAAAAAAAATAAAAAAATAAATGAAAGCCAAGTTTTAGGTGCTGGTCAAAATTGTTATGACGTAAACACAAAATCACCATTCTATTCCTGAAAAGTTGCACCTTTTCTTGTTATAATTATAACTGCTCCAGGCCTAATGCAAGGATATTTATGATTTATGTCACAAAATATAGAGAAAAGAATGCACTTTAATTGATGTGATACAAATTATTATTAGACATTTGCAATTTTCTACGGAATAATATAGTATTTGCCAAAACAAAACATTTTTGCATGGCTTAGTTTTGTAACGCGAGAAATTACATTAATAGGGGAAGAGATGAAATAACACATAAGTATCAATAAGCTAACGAGGAATTTTCCTCCACGCCTCAGTCCTGAATCACTGGTTAGGCTTATATTTTAAGCCAGGAGTAATTAGACACGTAGCGAAACGAGGTGAGAACGGGGATTCTAGGTTAGGATAATTTTAGAAGCAGCTCGACGTTCATTGAGTTAAGTCGCCTGTGGGGAGGTGATATTCTCGCCCTTGGTAAAGGGTCCCAAGGTAGGATGCTGTTGGCGGACCAGGGGGCCAAGCGCTCACAAATTAGCAGAGGGGGCAACTACAACATATCACAGCCAGCCGTGTGAGGACAAGGAGAAAGAAGGAAATAGAAGAAATAAGTGAGAGGGAAACGTTGGAAGTGGGATAGACTACGTCTACATTATATCAGGATAACGACTTGAGCATTACATGTGCGTATCGTTAAAGGGGTAACAGTGCGACTGAAGTTACCAGAGATAGTAAACTATATTAGGATGACGACTTGAGCATTACGCATGCGTATCGTTAAAGTGGTAACAGTGCGACTGAGGTTACCAGAGATAGTAAACTATATTAGGATGATGACTTGAGCATTACGTGTGCGTATCGTTAATGTGGTGACAGTGCAACCGAAGTTACCAAAGATAATAAACTATATTAGGATAACGACTTGAGCATTTCGCGTGCGTATCGCTAGGAGGGAAGGAAGCCTTAATATTAAGATAATTTGTGAATGTATAATAATTACCAAGTGAGACAGTAAAGAGTTAAATATATTATAATTAGAAATATATTAACGCGCTATCATTCAGATCCAACCAGTACTTACATATTTTCTTAAATCTTTTATTTTTATTCATTTATATATTTTTTCCCACTTAATGTGGGTGGTGGCAGCAGAGTAACCAGGACTGTAGAGTACACTCCCAAGGTGGGCACTACATAATGGTGACAACGGTGTAGATGATCATTTTGACCACTACAGTTTCAATAGCAATCACTGGCCTCAGAATTTAGCTGGAAATTGTTCTACTGTACCAAACCTTTACCAGAATGTTTGTTTTGCTGTGATAAACGCACATGTCTGTAGGACCAATAATATTGAAGCAGTTCCTAGATAAATAGTGTAAAAAAGAGATCTAAAAATGTGCTGTTACCAATAATTCCTCAAATATGATAAAAACTTAATCAGAGCATGATAAATGATGTCTGTTTAAACAGCTAAAGCCGGTGAAGATCAGCCTACAATAAAAAAAATATATACATACTGGAAAACTGAAACCAGGCGTCTTAAAACTGGATTGCCCCCTTAAGGGTAAGGACAGAGGATGAGGAGAAAGAGGAAGATGCTTCAATTTTCTCATTCTCTTGGACACAAGACAGTGGCCTGTAACCAGAGACAGTGTCAGGTACAAGGTGAGAGGGTGTAGAAATACCATCTTTGGATTCTCATAAAAGTATCACCTCCAGAGACTTAATTGATGATATTTCCACATAACCAACGTGTCACTGACTCTTGTTTACATCTACATCACTATCATTCCTATTCTAACATGGATTGACACACATTGAATAATATTAGAGATATAATGCTTAACCCGGGAACTGCGGGAGCAAAGATTTTTTTAGTGCCACCAGTGTGGGGATGTGAGAAAAACAGTGACCATTACAGAATTGGATGAAAATCACATCAACGTCAAGGTAGTAAAAATCCGCATCCGACAAATATATCTATTTTTAACCCAAACGTATGGGGATGTGGTGTGGTTGTGGTCGGGAGTTGAAATATCTGGGGCGAATGGCACCAAACCGCTGGCGAGAGACTGCTGAGGTGGGATCAGGGCTGCCACTCCTTGGGATTTTTCCCAAGATTTTGAGGGGATTATTCATGTATTTCTTGAATAGTTTATCTCAATGTAAGCATAGGTACCGTTGTACCGTACCTTTGAGATAAACTACTGGAGAAATACTTGAATAATCCCTCCAAAAGTCCTAAGATAGACAAAAAATATCCCAACGCCAGGACCTAAATCCCAAGATCTTGGGAAAAAACCCAAGGAGTGGTATATCTCTGCGTACAGCGTAGTTAGCCAGATGGTGGTGTGTGTTATCGAGGGCTGACATCAAGGCGTATATGTGACACAGTTTGTAGACTTCTACAAATGTTGGCGCGGTATGCAATTGAAAATTGCGCTTCCGGAAGGCTTGCCGCAGTCACTCAACAGAGCCTTCCGGAAGGCTTGCTGCAGCCCACGGGTTGATTAAATTATTTACAGGCTATATTGACACAAAATTAATGCAAAATAAATAGGGAGTTATCGCTGTACCAAAAACACCAAAAACTCTTATCATCCACCAGAATTTGCTCATACACACAACCCTCGTTTTCCCGGACCTCCATTTCCCGGATATCGGATTTGCAGGTCAAAATCCGAGGTCCGGGGATATGTCAGAGTCCTGGACAAATGCCTGGTCCAGTCCGTAAATCGACAAAGTTGTCCGGCGGTCAGTGTCCGCGCCTCCCGCCAGGTGGCAGCATACTCAGCGGTCGTATTGTTTACATTTGGGAACAAGACACTCACGGTTCACCTGCACCACCTCCGTCAGTCCCCTGACCCCCACTGCCCCTGGTGCAGGAACGTCTCTGAGACTATTGAACACTGCTGCGGTGTCCGCGCTTCCACTCCCACCATGTAGTACTACGCTCTCAACTCCTCACCCTGAACGTCGCCACCTTTGACCTGCCCACCCTGCTGGTGGCGGCTAGCCTCCCGCCAGGTGGCAGCATGCATTCTCTAGGCAGAGAGGAGTGGGACAGGAGACTAGAGCAAAAAGACGGGGCCATGTGTATGTTAGGGCTGTATGGGGACAGAAAGGAAACTGAAAGTATTGTAAACCTCACCAAAGTGTTCCTAACGCAGTGCTGGGAGATAAGAACACAAAAAGAGACAATGAATTAGGATGATAATCAAAGGATTGAAAACTGATCAAAATGTCTTTCCCAGGTGAAATAAACAGGGGAAGAGTTGACAAGTTTTGTTAACGAAGGAGACGAAGTTGAAGAGGACCTATGAAGCGATACTAAGCGACAAAGGTCACAAGAAGAAGAAGCTCAGCGGTCGTATTGTTTACATTACACACTCATAGTTCACCTGCACCGCCTCCGTCAGTCCCCTGACCCCCATTGCCCCTGATGCAGGAACGTCTCTGAGACTATTGAACACTTTCTGCTGCAGTGTCCGCGCTTCCACTCCCACCGTGTAGTGCTACGCCCTCAACTCCTCACCCTGAACGTCGCCACCTGTGACCTGTGACCTGCCCACCCTGCTGGCGGCGGCTGGCATCCACCCCTCCCGGTAACACACTGTGATCTGCCTCACCTGTGCCTTCCTGAGGAAGACAGGTCAACTACAGCGCCTGTGATAGCATCATAGGACATCACCAAGGCTCATAGTGTTCCCCAAGGGATCCTCGCAGCCCTAAAAACAACAACAAAGTGACGTAAAAGTCCGCGGCAGGGTAGTTGATATTGGCGGTTGCCGGACAGTAAATACTAGAGTAGGATAAACGTCCGGGGGTGGGTAATGGCCTTGGACTGTTGCGATTCCCGGACCAGTGCTCCCCCCTATTAGTCCGGGGAAACGAGGTTTGTGTGTACTGTGAAGATGGGTGCAAATTCGTGAAACTCGTATTATCATTGAATTCCTGTATACATAATGCTAATATAATGTGATCATACTGTACTCATAATGTTCGGGCAACTAAAAGACTATGGGATGATATATTTTCGGAAAATTTAAGTATCAATAAATAATTCTATCATGCATGAATTGATGAAAAAAAATGAAGAGGAGTCAAGAAGCATTACTTTAGGGCAAACAGTTATGCAACTACAGTTTTAGAATGTATAGAAACAGGATGGGCTAGGCTGGAGGGTAAGTGACCCCTCTTGCCTCTTGGCCTATCATCTTCATTGACGGGTTACTAATTTTTTCTTCATCAAAGCAACTTTTAAGAATTGTTTGTATGTGAGATATAGGTAAAAAACTCGTTGATGAAACGCTCCAATACATATAAAAAAAAAATCATTGCTTTATTACTCTGCATCCCATGATTTTTCATCCTACAGAATGTTGCAGTACCAATGGTACACATGGGATGCGAGACTTTACTGTATTTACAAAAGTACCCTGCAACATAATATCTCCTCTCTACAGTATGCTGATGACTACAGTACCCTCCCGAGTTACACGCTATGCGAGTTTTGAGATCCTAGAGTTTCGCGCTGAGTCCTAAATTCTTACCATCCCGACTTTCGCGCATTATCTCCTTGAGTTTTGTGCTGCCTCGTACACATTTTTTTTTTTTTTTTTTTTTTTTTCTCTTCCCTATAGCACCGTTCGGCAGTGACACCTCCAGGGGTGGGATGGTAGACCCTGTACTTGAGGGCTGTAATGGTTGGCCCTCGCCCATGGTGGCACAGTTAGGATTTTTATAATAAGAGTTAATGGGCTGCATTAGTAGAAGCGAAATTGGATTAGCTTTCCATTGATATATTTCGTTTTCTGATAAATTAATTAGCACCATGCATAAATTAGCGTTAACTAAATAAATATCATCATCAATCTGAGTATAAGCAAGCGCGCCACCCTCAGTACTCACTGATTGTGTAAGCAACTGGGCGATGCTCTCTCCGACGGCCTCCGCTTCCGCACACCACAGTCACCGTTCCTCTCACGCACACAGTAGTAGCTACAGCTCATTATTATTACTACGTTTGCAGTGTTTAAGCTGTGTATTAAACTGCAGTGTGAATTGACTAGTCTTTAAGAATTCCAATGATCTGAAACTCGAGAAATGCCAGTGGTCGCTGGCAGTTTTAACTCAAAGGTTGGTCTACTGTGTTTTCCCTCCGCGACTAATATTTTTCATAAATCAATTTCGCAATGAATATTGATGCACCGCATCTGAATACTAAAAAATAACGTTCTTCTGTTGTTCTAGTAAGTGTATGCATGACATGCATTACGATTGAACGTTCTAAGATAGCAATTTAATGCAAATTACTCGCCTCGAGTAGCAGAGCTTAATATATTTTTTACATGTATATTGTGGCATGTAAAATTTGGGCGATGTTCACATTGTTTTCTAAGACAGTACTGCTGCGTCTGGCAAACGCTTGTCAAAATACAATAAGCAATGCCTTGGAAAAACGAAGAATAAAGAATGCCGAAATCGGCTTGTTGCTGCGACAATGTAGGTTATAATTGTGGAGGCGACACGCCGCGGCGGAGAGTGGTGGGCGGGGAGATTGTGGCGGGGAGATTGAATCAAAACATTGCCACTTCACGCGTCGACTCATTGCACTTCCAGGCTTTCTATCTGATTGATACACAATAATAACAGGAACATATGACTGCCTAGGTATAGATAACTTCTAAACATACGTTATTGACTATATAATATCATAGAGTAGCATTTACCTCGCCTCCTCAACTATAACCTACTTGGTTATTTGGTTATATACAATGTTTTACAGAATCAGGCTTCTATACAATATACATATAGAAGAAAATCGTTCTTAATATTATACTTTTGTGTTTTAAGTGCAGTGGAATAAGCCCATATTTTTCTTTCAAGTTGACCAACTTTTCACCAAATTGTGAGTTAAAACTGCCAGCGACCCCTGGCATTTCGGAGTTGCAGTTCTCTCTAATTGTAGACATGGGTAGAGTGATTAAATATACTTTTCAAGCTCACAAGGTAGTGGTATATATCACTGGCGTAATAAGCCTGGAAGATCGCCACCAAGCAGAGTCGTGATGTCCTTCCATTTGTGCCACGGTATGTTATATGGATCTATATTCCCTATTTCTTTACATTTTTCAATGTAACGAAGAATAGATCCAGAGTCCAACATCTGGAGGACATAGTCTGACAGATGAACACCATCAATCACTTTCCCAGCCCTCAAAAAAGAGATTAGTAAGCGTGAGTGTACCGCCGCATTTACAGGGGAGGTTTGTTCACATCACTGCACGGCCACTGTCGGCCAGCCATGTGCTCGGGGCACACGACGCTCACGGCTCACCTGCATCACCTCCGTCTGTCCCCTGACCCCTACTGCCCTTGGTGCATGAATGTTCCATGAGACTATTGAACACTTTCTGCTGCAGTGTCCGCACTTCCACTCTCACCGTGTAGTGCTACAGTCTCAACTCCTCGCCCTGAACGTTACCACTTTTGACCTGCCCACCCTCCTGGCGGCGGATGGCGTTCCCCCCTCCCGGCAACACGCCGTTATCCTCCTCACCTGTGCCTTCCTGAGGAAGACAGGTCAACTACCACGCCTGTGATAGCATCATAGGACAACACCAGGGCTCATAGTGTTCCCCAAGGGATCCTCGCAGCCCTAAAACAACAACATGTGCTCGGGGCGGACCACTCGGCCACCGCCTCTCCCAGCGGTGATCCAAAAGTGTCTTTCTGTTGGTCTGTTTCCATTTTCTTTGCGTATCGTATAACTGTTAGCTTGTATGCCATAGTATTAGTAAATCGTTTTGATGAATTCGCCATGGGTGATCATTTTCAGGACTGAAAAGAGCCTAAGATACCTGTGACAGCCTAGTGTTAAATGATACGTCAACACTAGCAGACGATAGATGGCGCTGTTGGCGGCAATTGCGGCAATCTGCCACCAAAAGGGGGAAGGTAAACATACCAGCGTGAGGACAGATTACGTAGTTGATTTGAATGTCTTATGGTATTTGAAATACTTGTAACAGGTAAGTACTGAGGTACTGAGTACTGAGGAAGTACTACAACATTCGTCTTGGAAGACCATTAGTATTTTTCAGGGTATTTTTGGGGGGAAAACGTGAGTCTTATAAGCCGTAAAATATGGTACTACGCCTCGCTTAGGACTAAATAAGCATTTTTACAGTGTTTTCAATACCCGAGTTTCGCGATCCTCGAGTTTAGCGCTATGCCCTCGGAAGAAAGCAAACGCGAAACTCGGGAGAGTACTGTAGATGTCCCTTGATATGAAGGTATACTAAGGCATTGATCAGCTTTGATGGATCACCTTTATGATCCATTTTATTGAAAACTATGTAGCATACATTCAATAGTTGTGGTGAATAAGTAAGCAATGAGTTGTGTTTGGGATCAAGGACATTGATAGTTTGTGGTTAATTTCATTGAATCTGTCACATGGATTCCTGATGATTATGATTTTTATTTTCAGGTGTTTTAGACTCTTTGACAAGGATGGTGCTTGTGAATGCTGTTTATTTCAAGGGATTATGGGATAAACAGTTTGATGAAGCATCAACTTTTGACCAAGAATTTTGGATTTCAAGCAGTGAAAATGTCAAGGTACCCATGATGCACAAGGAGGACAAGTATCGTATCTTTCGTAATAAGGACCTTGGAGCCACTATCTTGGCAATGGATTACCAGGTTAGCATACATATATGGTATAGCCTTGTGACATGATGCTTGTGAATTACATATTCTGAGATAGCCATTCAAAACTATACAGAATGTGTTCAATGATATGCAATTTTAAGATGCATGGACTTAGTTTCAAAACAGGGATTTTCTGTGTCTTTTGGATGTATTGGATGTCCAAACAGCATATGCAAAATGGGTCAGAATTTCATATCTGAAATAAATTTATTTTAGAGCTTATGAATAATTTCTGCATTTTGTCATTACTCAAGCATTCATTTCACTTCCTCCTTACAAACCTGATATTGTTGGATAGCAATCATTATAGATAAAAAACATTTTATAGATTTTATACATTAAACACATATTACCCAAAACTTATCTTGTATATACACCATGAATGAACCACCAGAATACACTGAGGTCCCGAAGATACGAACAGTTAGGTTCCACCTGGCATACTCGTAAAGTGAAATCTCGTATAACGAAACACATAACTAATGGTAAAATATAGGTTTGGTTCCAGGACCCCATCGATTAAAAAAAAAAAAAAAAAAAAAATGTTTTTCAAGCTAAAATAAACTATAGCAAACACAATAAACACACAGCGTCTATATTACCTACACTGTACTACCTGTTATGTAGAAAAAACATTCTGAAAGAGAAAATAGCACACAAAATAACATAACTGCACATTAATTAAACATAAAACATAAATGATGTCATCAAGCTCATCATCAGTCACCAGCCAATGATAAACTATTTTTTAAAACTTCTCGACCAATCACAAGTCAGCGAGACATATTTCCGGGCAAGAATGGCATGCCAGACTGCCTCTCTCCGCCTTGTCCCCGTCATCCCAAACTAATTCTCGTTTTATTTGGAATGCTTGCGTTTTAAGGAGTTTTAATGTATCAGATAGTAAGATATATAAGTAAGGAGCCTGTGTTGCTAGTGTTTTGGTGGTAGAAGGTGTGTATGTGGGTTGAAATAGTGAATATTCGTGTCATTGGGCGGCCCCGCGGCAAGAATTTTTCTCCATCACTGCCCCTCCAGTCGCGCCTCATCATAACATCTTTAAATCCCCCTTATTTAAGGTGAAACACGGTGCTACATTGATATAGATAATGACACGTGTATATAACATCACACCATAATCACTAAGTTGTATAAAAACGAGTAATAAGACGTTTAATCCTGCCCAAACCTACTGTGACGGAGGAGGTGGCGGCTCCAGCGGCGCCGCCACTCAAAACTTTTGAGTAAAAACCCGCCGTCATCCGCCTCACCTGTGACTTCCTGAAGACAGTCAGCTCCCATGCCTGTGACAGCACCATAGGATATCACCAGGGATCATAGGATTCCTCAAGGGGTTCTCGCTCCCCTACTTAATATTACCAAAGACTTCTATCTCCCTTGGTCTAATGGTGTTGATATCCACCTCACGGGCTTCATGGGCCGGCTCATGCTGCTGCTGCTGCTGCCAAAGGCCGTGCTGCCAGACGTGGATGAGTCCCTTGCTTGTATTTCATCTTTACTCATATATATGAATGATATCCATCCAAATGCAATCATATGTCTACATTCACCTAGAGAAATGATATTTCATAGCATACCAAACAATAATAAGCGAGCCTGGAGACCTATCTCTGCTAATACCAGTCTCGAGCAGTCGTTGGCCAGTCTGCACGTTATTTTCAGATTGATTAATTATCGTACAACCTTAGGTAAAATCATATATGTAGTCAGTAAATGTTTATAATTTTAGTAAATAACTTGTAATTTACTTTAGTAAATAACTTGGTAATTTTACTCACCCCAGTTTGAATGTCGTAACATTGGATTTTCGATCTCGTATATTGAAAATAGACCCTAATTTACACATCTCGTATCATCGGATTCTCGTATATCGAATGCTCGTATAACGGGACCTCCCTGTATCAGTAACAACCATAGCTAGGACCATAAGAAAGATCTGGCATTTTTGTAGATAAAATATCGGTGGAAAAATTAATTTTGAAAGTGGTAATCTCATAAAGCAAATGCTTAGAGGGAGGTAAAGTTTCCTTAGAGTAATCATGCAAATTTCAGTGCAAAATATTACATGGTTATAGAGCCTTGCTACTTCAGAATTATGCAGCAAAGATAAGGAAATTATCAGAGATTAGGATGTCACTAGAATGGATTGAAGATGCACAAACTCAAAATTTGCATAGTGCCCTCGTTTGCTGACAGAAAAATTAAGTTAAGCTAATTAATGAAAAATTGTTTCCACTGGGAGTTCCTTTTAGCCCTTGACTGATGGGCATGTTGGCGAGAATCGTTGTCACAGGAAGGGGATTTGTCAGAAAACTGTGTCCTCTTCCTACTTTTATATTTTCTCAAATAAAAAAATTCTTCTTCTTTATTCAATCAATCAATCATTGGGGGCATACGCCAGGGGGCGCGTCACCTCGCCCACCCTACGACGCCACTCCCGGGGGTCACCACGCGCGAGTCTCCATGCAGGCTCCTTTCCCATACCAAGCAGCTCTCGACAAGAAACATCAACTTGCCCCAGCCACTAGCCTTGTGGGCGCCCCCTTGGCCTCCTCCACACCGGATTGTCTCTTACAGATACAACCCGATGGGAAGGATCGGTTTCAGGGTAGCGTGCCACATGCCCATATAGCCGAAGTTGGAGTTGACGGACTATGCAGGTAATAGGCCTCGATTCAGTCTCACGGTGGAATCGCTGATTTGACACGTAATCATCCCAGCGATACCCCATGATTCTGCGAAGACACTTATTACCAAAGGCATTGATTCGTCTCTTCAAGTCACTATTTAGTGTCCATGTCTCACAACCATATAGTAAGACAGGGATCACAAGCGACTTGAAGATCCAGATCTTTGTCCTCCTGCACAGGTACCGACAACGCCAAATACTCCCGCTGAGCGAGTCCATAGCACTGTGGGCTATGCCAATCTGCCGTAAGACTTCTTGACGTGACCCGCCGTCATTATGGACTGCGCTACCAAGGTATGTAAAACTTTCCAAGATCTCAATGTCCTCGCCGCACGCATGAACAGACTGTACTGCTTCATCTAGTAAGTCTCCAAACACCTGGATCTTGGTCTTAAGCCAGGAGACCTCAAGTCCCAAAGGCTTTGCCTCCTCGTGCAGCGCCTCGAGAGCCATCACCAGGACCTCCAGGGACTCAGCAAAGATTACTGCATCATCGGCAAAAACAAGATCAATGATCTTGGTGTTGCCGACGGATGCTCCACAATCACTTTGATCTACAACCTTGTCCAATACCCAGTCCATACAAGTGTTGAAAAGTGATGGGGCAAGGACACACCCTTGCCTCACTCCTGTATTAACAGGAAAGAAGCTGGATACACCTGCCCCACACTTCACAGCACTCTCAGTCCCAGAATACAGACCGGTTATCAATCCAATAGTCCTTGCCGGAATCTCGCGAAGTCGCAGAAGATCCCAAAGTGACTCACGATGCACTGAGTCAAACGCCTTCTTGAGATCAACATAGGCTGCAAGCATCCTCTGTCGAAACTCACGTCGGCGTTCCACCAGGACACGAAGCGCTAGGATACGGTCCGTTGTTGACTTACCAGACGTGAACCCAGACTGCTGAGGTCTCTGATGCTTCAGCAGATGACTGCAGATCCATGTCAGCAATAGATGGCAAGCACCTTGCCTGGCACGCTGAGCAGTGTAATACCGCGGTAATTGTTGCAGTCCTGACGGTCCCCTTTCCCTTTCCAGATAAGGACGCCCCCTTTTCCAGTCAGGAGGAATGGTACCTGATTGCCACATGGCAGTCAGGACAGCATGCAACCCGCAGATCATGGCCTCACCCCCAGCTTTGAGGAGCTCCACACTGATATTACAAACACCAGCTGCCTTTCCACCCCTCAACTTAGCTACAGCCTCTCTGACTTCGCCAAGAGAGGGTGCGGTTTCGTCAATGGGAGGGTCGGCATCCACTGCCTGTAATCCAGTGGTGTGAAGCTGCTCAGTTGGAGGGTCCACCGTGAACAACTGCCCAAAGTACTAAGCCCAACGAGCCATCTGCCCATCCATGTCCGACACGAGGCGCCCATCTGCTGCTCGAATAGCACTCGCCCGAGATGGAGACTTGGAACGGAGCTTCTTCAGGGCTCGGTAGGCGGGTCGGAGATCATTAGCTTTCAAATGACCCTCGACATCCTTAGCGAGACTCCTGACATACCTCTCCTTGTCTCTCCCCAGGAGGGTTCTAGTCCGGCGTGACAGAGCCCTGTGCTGGTCCTGGTTCCCAGCCAGCTTGGCAGCGCGACTCTCCTCGATTTTTTCCAGCGTCTCCGTCGAGACAAAACCTTGACCTCGAGAGCTCCCCAATACACTCCTTGGCAGCCTGTAGAGCTTCACGTTTGAAGGTATCCCACAGTTCTACAGGGTCCTCGAGGGCACCGAGCACATCAAACTGATTTGAGACTGCCACCTCATACTCATGAGCACATGTCAAGTTCTTCAGTTTCTTAAGATGAAACACAGTATGGTTACCTCTTGAGATCCTTCTGGACTTGACATGAAGCTTAAGTGTAGCAACAACAAGTCTGTGATCTGTTCCAAAGAACTCAGCACTCCGGTAAACCCTGCAGTTCTGGAGGATCCTCCAAGTACTAACGAGGACGTGGTCGATCTCCTTAGCTACCCCTCCGGCATTACTATACCATGTCCAGCGGTGCAGCTCTGGTCTCTGGTACCAAGAACCTGCAATTCTCAACCTTCTGGACCTTGCAAAATTTAGAAGCAGAGAACTGTTGGTGTTTCTGGTACCGGAGCCATGGGGACCAACACATAACTCGTAGCCATCTCTCACAGTGTCAGTAGTAGCATTGAAGTCGCCCAAGACAAGGAGTGTCTTCTTTATTGGAGACCCGAAATTCTCGGGGGTTACGTACTGACCCCCCCCCCCCCCGACACACACACATGAATAACTCAAAACAGCAAATAATGCAAACATCCTCCCAGAAAGCCTCCAAACCCAAATACAAATATACAAATCTAACTCCCCCCGCCCCAAAAAAATAACAATAGATAACAAATATAAAAAATATGGCTTGTACCAAGAGTCATGATGGCGGTCAAGCGACGAACGACGAATGACCGATGAAGGGTGCCATGAAAGGGATATTTTTTGGAACGAAGAGCAACGACGAAGGTCGGCGCAAAGACACGGGGGTACCCGTGTCTTCGACCGTGACCTACGACCGTCATCGTAGCTCTTTCTTCCATAAAATATCTCTCATGGTACCCTTCGTCGGTCGTTCGTCGCTCGTTGCTCAACCGCCATATGACTCTTGGTACAAGCCTATGTCCACGCCTGGTGGCCGGGCGGCCGACCTGGGGGAGGCTGCATGTAAACAAGATTCTTGACACCATAGTCACCATGAATGTCAATTTTTGCTCTAACACCATAATGCATTTAGTTGGCAAAACTAATATCCCCATATGATTTTATGTGTTTCGGACAATAGTCACCATAAAAAATGACAGAAATACATCCAAATAGTAATAAATCCAGGTTGTGACCACCTAACCCAACCACACTCATTTTACCACAACCTAACCCAATCACACATTTTTACCACAACTTAACTCCACCTTTTAACTTCATAACATAACCTAATCTAACCAAATCTAAGCCCAACCCCACATTTTATCCTAACCTAACCCAGCCCCTAATTAAAGTGTCCCCAACAAGGGAAAAACAAAAGCAATGCAAGTCATAAGAATAAGAAGAGTAAGGCTTAAGTAAACACTAGCCCCTCTTCCTCAAAAAGATATTCTATATCTCCGATATAATACAGGGAGGTCCCATTATATGAGCATTCGGTATACGAGAAATCAATGATACGAGCTGAGTAAATTAGGGTCTATTTTCAATATACGAGATCGAAAATCCAATGATATGACATTCAAACTGGGGTGAGTAAAATTATCAAGATAAAAATGCTCGCCCAACCACTCCAGGGCTGGACAAAGGGGGCTTTGGTTGACCCCAGTCAGGTCACCCCTAGCAAGCCGTGACCTGAAGGGTAATTAAGCATATGACACGGCACGGCATTTAGGGGTAATTAGCAGGTGTGCGGCCCCAACCTTGGGACCGCAGTCAGGTCACCCCTAGCAAGGCGTGACCTGAAGGGTAATTAAGCATATGGCGTGGTCTGACCTTTAGGGGTAATTAGCAGGTGTGGGGCCCCAACCTTGGGACCATTACACTACCTTCTCTTGTATCACGCGGCGTTCCCTACAGTACAACGGTTTTTTTGCTTGTTATACATGTTTTATGTTTAATTAATGTGAAGTTATGTTATTTTGTGTGCTATTTTTTCTTTCAGAACGCATTATCTACAGAATAGGTAGTACAGTGTGGGTAATATAGACTCTGTGTTTGTGTTGTGTTTGGTATAGTTTATTTTAGCTTGAAAAATATGTCTTTGATGGGGTCCTGGAACCAAACCTATATTTTACCATTAGTTATGTATTTCGCTATACGAGATTTTGCTTTACGAGTATGCCAGGTGGAACCTAACTGCTCGTATCTTCGGGACCTCCCTGTAGTTGACCTGCTGGCACCAGTTTAATAGAAGGATTTGTAGCGTGAACACTTGGTGTAGCTGTAAGCATGGTAGCGTGGTAAAGGGTAGCATAGGTGTGCCAAAGGGGCGATGGAGGCACGTGGGTGTATGGATAACAGGCTTGGTTCGTCTTGGTGAAGGTGTTCCTTTTGAAATAAATGTGGGCTGGAGATATGCACACAGTTGTAGTGTATTTAGAATTTTTTTTTTACAAATACAGTATACCGTATTTTATGGCTTATAAAACGCTGCATCTTGGAAGACGCACCCTGCTTTTGGAAAGAAATTTCTAAGAAAAAAATAGAAAAAAAACTTGTCCGATATACAGTCATTTTCACACAAGAACACTCACTATTCATTATCTTCATTCAGCACTGCTCATCAACCATTTTTATTTTCTAGCTTGTATGCGATAGTATAAGTAAATCATCATGTTGGCTGGCTGAACATGTGTACGCAGGTCGGATGGTGGGAGTGAAAAAACCTACCGCGGCGGTGTGCAGCTGCGTGCATGCCTGCTGTATGGATCAGCTGAGTCTGGCTTTGTTGTCCTGAGTGTAAACACCTCTCACGCCCTCCCGTGCCTCACTACATTGCCTGTCTCCTGTGTCTCACCACGTATTGTCTGAATTTTTCTGTATGCGTGTAGTATTTGCGGTGGCTGCATGTACATAAGTATACAAATTTTCATCTAATGTAACAAACAAAGTTCCTTATACACGCAATGTCTGTTGGCGCCAGTCTGCCGGGGCGGAAAGGCTCCCGCCAGTATCGTGTAAACATCACAGAGTGAGGACAGATTGGTAGTTCAATGTCTTATGGTATTCTAAATACTCTTAATAGGTATTTACTGAGGTTACATCATATAAGAGGCTGAATTGAATAGCTACCTAACCTAACCTCCTACAACATTCGTCTTGGAAGACGCATGAGTATTTTTCAGGGTATTTTTTGGGGAAAAAAGTGTGTCTTATAAGCCGTAAAATACAGTACTCACATTACATGAGTATTCAATATGCAAGAATTTGATGATATGAGATGCACAAATTTGCATTCTTCTCCACAATACGAGCAAATTCTTTGGATATGGTATGATAAAAGGATCTTGGAGTAATAATTCAGGACAACTTATCACCAAAGAAACACATTACTGGGAGGTCCCGTTATACGAGCATTCGGTATACGATAATCCGATGATACGAGATGTGTAAATTAGGGTCTATTTTCAATATACGAGATCGAAAATCCAATGCTACGACATTCAAACTGGGGTGAGTAAAATTATCAAGTTCAAAATGTGCGCCCTACCACTCCTGGGCTGGACAAAGGGGGATTTGGTTGACCCCAGTGAAGTCACCCCTAGCAAGTTGTGACCTGAAGGGTAATTAAGCACATGGTACGGCCTGACATTTAGGGGTAATTAGCAGGTGTGCGGCCCCAACCTTGGGACCGCAGTCAGGTCACCCCTAGCAAGGCGTGATCTGAAGGGTAATTAAGCATATGGTGCGGCCTGACCTTTTGGGGTAATTAGCAGGTGTGCAGTCCCAACCTTGGGACCGCAGTCATGTCACCCCTAGCAAGGCGTGACCTGAAGGGTAATTAAGCATATGGCGCGGCCTGACCTTTAGGGGTAATTAGCAGGTGTGCGGCTCCAATCTTGGAACCGCTACACTACTTTCTCTTGTATCACGCGGCGTCCCCTACATTACAACGTCTTTTTTGCTTGTTATGCATGTTTTATGTTTAATTAATGTGCAGTAATGTTATTTTGTGTGCTATTTTCTCTTTCAGAATGCTTTTTCTACAGAATAGGTAGTACAGTGTGGGAAATATTTTTTTCGTGTGTTTGGTGTGTTTGCTATAGTTTATTTTAGCTTGATAAACATGTTTTTTTTTTTTTTTTTTTTTTTTTTTATGGGGTCCTGGAACGAAACCTATATTTTACCATTAGTTACGTGTTTCGTTATACGAGATTTCGCTTTACGAGTATGCCAGGTGGAACCTAACTGCTCGTATCTTCGGGACTTCCCTGTAATGGAGTTGTTGGTACCACATATAATCTTTTAACAAACATCAGAATGGCTTTGTTTATATGGACGAGGAAATGATGAAGAAATTGATTGTGGCCATGATACGCCCTAGACTGGAGTATGCCACAGAAATTTGGTCTCCGCACAAGAGGAAGGATGTAAAGAAGATAGAAAGAATACAGAGGGCAGCCATAAAGAGTGTTCCTAGCATGTCAGACCTGACTTAACTAGGAGAGGCTGAAGAAAAAAGGGTTGCCATCGTTGGAAGAAATAAGAAAAAGAGGAGACTTGATAGCAATGTATAGAGCTATGTCAGGAATGGAGAGAAATGACAGAGGAAATGTATGTATGGGATGTAGGAGCCACAAGAGGTCATACAAAGAAACTAAAGAAGACAAGGTGCTTGAAGGACATCTAGAAATACGTACAGTTTTCTCTATCAGTGCATTGATATGTGGAATAGCCTGCACAGTGGAATTATAGATGCCAAAAGTATTCATTTTTTTAAAGTAAAGATTGACCAAATGAGACAAGGATACGGGACCCCACGAGTGTAACTAATTTCCCGTATATTACAATTTGGTAAATACAACTAGTTAAATACACACACACACACACACACACACACACACACACACACACACACACACACACACACACACACACACACACACCCACACACACACACACACACACACACACACACACACACACACACACACACAACAACTAGAAATGAATAT
Source organism: Chionoecetes opilio (assembly GCA_016584305.1). NCBI lineage: Eukaryota > Metazoa > Arthropoda > Malacostraca > Decapoda > Majidae > Chionoecetes > Chionoecetes opilio. Next base: position 385,807 of record JACEEZ010019692.1, read on the forward strand.
GTAAGAATCCGAAGAGAAGAAGAAAGTAACTATGAGAGAAATATAATAGAAAAATGTAAGAACAAACCGAAACTTTTCTATAGATATATAAATGGAAAAATGAAAAACAAAGAAGGAATATATAAGCTGAAGGTAGAAGGCATAGTGTATGAAGATGCATTACAACAGGCTGAGATAATAAATAAGTGCTTACAGACTGTATTTACATGAGAAAGTTAATTTAAAACAAAAAATATAATAGCATAAGAAAATATAATGGAAGACATAGAAGTAGACGTAATAGAAGTAAAAAGGCTAATGGAAAATCAAGATGTGAGAAAAGCCCCGGGTCCAGATGGAGTGTCGAACTGGATTATGAAAGACTGCAATAACCAACTACAGGAAAGTTACATAGTGTAATTGAGAGTTCACTCAAGGAGAGCAAAGTCCCGCTTGATTGGAAAAGAGCAAATATTGTGCCAATTCACAAAGGAGGAGACAAAGAAGAACCACTAAATTACAGGCCAGTATCATTAACAAGTGTAGTGCCAAAAAATGTGTGAAAAAATTGTGAAGGACAGATGGTTGAAATACTTGGAAGAGACAAACACACTCGCAGGTGGCCAGTTTGGATTTAGAGGAGGAATGTCATGTACAACGAATTTATTAAGCTTTTACTCGAGAGTGATCGATGTGACACAGGAAAGAGAGGGGTGGGTCGATTGCATATACTTGGACCTAAAGAAGGCATTTGACAAGGTACCTCACAAGAGACTGCTCTGGAAGCTAGAACATGTAGGAGGATTGAAGGGTGGTTTGCTGAAGTGGATGGAAGACTTTTTGAGCAACAGAGAGATGAGAACAGTAATAAAAGATCAGAAGTCAGAATGGTGCAGTGTGATAAGTGGAGTTCCTCAAGGATCAGTATTGGCCCCAGTGATGTTCTTGGTCTATGTAAATGATATGACAAAGGGAGTGAACAGTTATATGAGTTTATTCACTGATGATGCTAAATTACTAAGAAAAGTAGAAAGTAAAGAGGACTGTGAGGATCTACAAAAGGATCTAGATAAGATTTTCAGATGAAGTCAACTATGGGAAATGGAGTTTAATGCTAAAAAGTGTAAAGTGATGGAAGTGGGCAGTAGCAAAAAGAGACAGAGAGGAAAGTATTCGATGGGAAATGAATGGATAATCAAAACAAAGGTCGAAAAAGATCTGGGAGTATGGATTACGGACAATTTGTCACCTGAGAAGCATATAAACAAGATCACAGGAGATGCATATAGTTGCTGAGAAATATAAGAATGGCATTCAAATATCTGGATGAAGAGATGATTAAGAAATTGATAACATCTCTGATTCGATCAAGGTTGGAATATGCGGCAGTGATTTGGTGACCACATAAAAAGAAGGATATAAGGAAGATTGAGAGAATACAAAGAGCAGCCACAAAAATGGCTCCAAACCTGAGAGATTTACCATATAAGGAAAGACTTTCAAGACTAAAACTCCCAACTCTTGAGAAAAGAAGAGAAAGGGGAGATTTTATAGCAGTGTATAGAGCATCAATGGGTCTGGAAAAAATTGATAGAGAAGATCTGTTTGTGTGGGACGATAGAAGTGCAAGAGGTCATGAGAAGAAATTGAAAAGGACAACATGCAAGAGGGATATAAAAAAATACAGCTTCCCGTATAGAAGCATAGAAGCCTGGAACAACCTTGATGCAAAAGTGATTAATGCAAGAAGTATTCAGGACTTCAAATGCAAAATGGATAATAGTAGATTTAGAGACGGGACAGTACGAGCATAGCTCTTTTCCTGTATGTTACAACTAGGTAAATACAACTAGGTAAATACACACACACATGGAATGAGTTCATCCGAATTTACACCGAAGGAATAAATAGTTATGTTCTAAGGATAGTTATCAGAGAAAAGAAAAAGAATGAATGGGTTAACAGAAAATGTGAATTAGCAAGACTAGAAAGAGAAAAAACATGGAATAGTTGGAGGAAAAATCAACCTTTAAATTATCAACCTTTGGGAGAAGTACAAAACAACTAGAAATGAATATGTAAGAATCCGAAGAGAAGAAGAAAGTAACTGAGAGGAATAATAAAAAAATGTAAGAACGAACCGAAACTTTTCTATAGATATATAAATGGAAAAATGAAAAACAAGGCAGGAATAGATAAGCTGAAGGTAGAAGGCATAGTGTACGAAGATGCATTACAACAGGCTGAGGTGATGAATAAGTGCTTACAGACTGTATTTACAAGAGAAAGTGAATTTAAAACGAAAAATATAATAGCAAAAGAAAATATAATGTAAGACATAAGAGTAGACGTAATAGTTTGTTTGTTTGTTAGTTTGTTTAGAGGATAATTCCTCAGAGCCATAGTGATCTACTGCAGCAGTTTAGTGTTGGCCGAAGCCACCACCCCGGGAAGGGGGTCACAAACCCCCGGCTAACACCCAGTACCCATTCACTGCTGGGTGGACAGGGGATCGGGTATTAAGAAAGACCACCCATCTGTCTTCGCTCCGCCCGGGGATCGAACCCGAGACTTCTCGGTTGTGAGCCGAGCGTGCTAACCACTACACTACGGAGTACCCTGTATTTAGAAGTAAAAAGGCTAATGGGAAGTCAAAATGTGAGAAAAGCCCCATGTCCAGGTAGAGTGTCGAACTGGATAATGAAAGAGTGCAGTAACCAACTAGCAGGAAAGTTACATAGTGTAATTGAGAGCTCACTCAAGGAGAGCAAAGTCCCGCTTGATTGGAAAAGAGCAAATATTGTGCCAATTCACAAAGGAGGAGACAAAGAAGAACCACTAAATTACAGGCCAGTATCATTAACAAGTGTAGTGGCAAAAAATGTGTGAAAAAATTGTGAAGGACAGATAGTTGAAATACTTGGAAGAGACAAACACACTCGCAGGTGGCCAGTTTGGATTTAGAGGAGGAATGTCATGTACAACAAATTTATTAAGCTTTTACTCGATAGTGATCGATGTGACACAGGAAAGAGAGGGGTGGGTCGATTGCATATACTTGGACCTAAAGAAGGCATTTGACAAGGTACCTCACAAGAGACTGCTCTGGAAGCTAGAACATGTAGGAGGATTGAAGGGTGGTTTGCTGAAGTGGATGGAAGACTTTTTGAGCAACAGAGAGATAAGAACAGTAATAAAAGATCAGAACTCAGAATGGTGCAGTGTGATAAGTGGAGTTCCTCAGGGATCAGTATTGGCCCCAGTGATGTTCTTGGTCTATGTAAATGATATGACAGAGGGAGTGAACAGTTATATGAGTTTATTCGCTGATCATGCTAAATTACTAAGAAAAGTAGAAAGTAAAGAGGACTGTGAGGATCTACAAAAGGATCTAGATAAGATTTTCAGATGAAGTCAACTATGGGAAATGGAGTTTAATGCTAAAAAGTGTAAAGTGATGGAAGTGGGCAGTAGCAAAAAGAGACAGAGAGGAAAGTATTCGATGGGAAATGAATGGATAATCAAAACAAAGGTCGAAAAAGATCTGGGAGTATGGATTACGGACAATTTGTCACCTGAGAAGCATATAAACAAGATCACAGGAGATACATATCTGTTGCTGAGAAATATAAGAATGGCATTCAAATATCTGGATGAAGAGATGATTAAGAAATTGATAACATCTCTGATTCGACCAAGGTTGGAATATGCGGCAGTGATTTGGTCACCACATAAAAAGAAGGATATAAGGAAGATTGAGAGAATTCAAAGAGCAGCCACAAAAATGGCTCCAAGCCTGAGAGATTTACCATATGAGGAAAGACTTTCAAGACTAAAACTCCCAGCTCTTGAGAAAAGAAGAGAAAGGGGAGATTTTATAGCAGTGTATGTGTATAGCAGTGTATAGCAGTGTATGTATTATGAGCATCAATGGGTCTGGAAAAAATTGATAGAGAAGATCTGTTTGTGTGGGACGATAGAAGTGCAAGAGGTCATGAGAAGAAATTGAAAAGGACAACATGCAAGAGGGACATAAAAAAATACAGCTTCCTGTATAGAAGCATAGAAGCCTGGAACAACCTTGATGCAAAAGTGATTAATGCAAGAAGTATTCAGGACTTCAAAGGCAAACTGGATAATAGTGGATTTGGAGACGGGACAGTACGAGCATAGCTCTTTTCCTGTATGTTACAACTAGGTAAATACAACTAGGTAAATACACACCACACACACACACACACACACACACACACACACACACACACACACACACACACACACACACACACACACACACACACACACACACAAAGCAATAATTAGGACATGAAAAATGAGTGTTCGTCAATCCTGAAAGTATATGTACTATTTATTTGACATTATGCCTAAATTGCAGGGCTCCAGGTTGAGCATGGTATATGTGTTGCCTGAGAAGCGAGATGGATTAGCAGAAGTTGAAGCCAAGTTAGCCAAGACAAACCTGAGTGAACTGGACATGAAGCTGCATGAAGTTAAAGTTGAGGTCACCATTCCTAGATTTAAGCTGGAAGAAACCCTTGAGCTTGTCGACTATCTGAAAGAGGTAGGTATATATGATATATAATGAAAATTATATATCAAAATATATATCAATTATATATCGTTATATATCAAAACTGATATATAATGAAAGTTGCAGAAAATCAAAATATATATGTTGTATGGGAAAGTATATGCAGAAAGGATGAGAATACATGGGAAGGCATTTATAGAAAGAGAAATACGTACTTAATATGGAGAAAAATAATTTTATTTTGAATACATTCATTGAATCTAGAAGTAGAAGAATTTATTCAGAAGTATGTAGAACCACCACAATAGTATTTGATCAATTGAAACTAAACAAATACATGTTATTGCAATTTAACAGAAAAAATCTTATTGTAGATGGGAATGAAGGATCTTTTTGATGAGGTATCGGCTGACCTGTCTGGAATCTCAGGCGATAAGGACCTGTTTGTCTCCAATGTAATTCATAAAGCATTCCTGGAAGTAAATGAGCAAGGCAGTGAAGCTGCTGCAGCAACAGGTATGGTCTTGTTTTTTATTGTTATATGTATTTTGATTCACGCATACCATGCTTATGGTAAACCCTCTCTAATTCGATCTAATTGGGGGTCACGCTGGGTCGAATTAGCCGAAAGTTGAATTAGCCAATGGTTACCTCTAGCCCCCACCCCCCTACACAATAAGAACTCACTCAAACACTCGCTCGCACTCACTCGCTCTCCTCTTCTTGCCTCCTAAATATTTCATTTCCTGCTGCTATAACTTCTGCTGCATGAAATACAGGGTCATCAGCAAGTTATTCTTGAACAATAAGAATAGCCACAGAGATCAATTTCGGCAGCTGCTATCTTGGTAGCAATGTAAATTGTGAAGCGTTCAGTATCGTTCAGTAGGGAGGGTGCAGGGGAGGGGGTGACCGCTACTGAATGCAGCCCTGGCAGGTGTCACTCTGGGGATTTGTAAGGTAAGGTCTTCAGTGCTTGAGGTGTTTAATGTGTTGGAGGCGATGTGGAGGCTGGCTGACGAAGTGGATGGCACAGAGGAGGTGGAAGATGCTGCAGAAAACTCTGAAAATTTGAACTTGAGTTCTGATTATGGAAAGTTGTTGAAAAATTTGAACTTGGCCTGTCGAATTATCCGAAGTTCGAATTATACGGGTTCGAATTAGAGAGGGTTTACTGTAGATAGAATGAAGAATTCTAAGTCACCAGGACCAGATGAAGTTTATCCCAGGGTATTAAAAGAATGCAAAAAGGTTGTTAGTGAGTCATTAGTGCATATTTTTAGAAAATCGGTTGATATAGGTAATGTGCCGTTAATGTGGAGGAAAGGAGATGTAGTTCCCATAATTAAGAAGGGTGATAGAGGATTAATGTCAAATTATCGACCCGTTAGTCTAACGTCAGTGGTTGGTAAATTATTTGAAATTGTTATTGCAAAAAACATTAGAGAGCATCTAGAAAAGCATAGTCTGGTAAATGATACACATGGGTTCACCAAGGGTAGATCATGTCTCACTAATTTATTGAGTTTTTATAGGAAAGTTTATGAGACAGCAGATAATTATGAGGACTATGATTAATATAGTATACCTGGACTTTAATAAGGCATTCGACAAGGTACCACACGAGAGACTCTTAAATATAGTTAAGGCACATGGAATAGATTGGAAGGTTCTTCGTTGGATTAGATCTTGGCTAAGTAATAGGCAACAAAGGGTTACAATTAATGGTTCTAAATCTGAATGGGGGCAGGTAACAAGTGGGGTGCCATAAGGGTCCGTTTTGGGTCCATTACTATTTTTATTTACATCAACGACTTAGATAGTGGGATTAGCAGTGATATCAGCAAGTTTGCTGATGATACTAAGGTAGGTTGGATTATTAGATCACAGTCTGATGTAAACTTATTGCAAGGAGACTTAGATACTTAAAGACAGGGCAAAAATAAAAAAGAAGTAACAAAAAGCCCGCTTAATTGCCAGTCCCTATAAAGAAGACACTAAGAGAATATAAAAAGGGGGATGAGCCAATTTAGTTAGAAACAGGAAGAGAGTTCCATAGTTTACCAGTGAAAGGGATGAAAGAGTAAAGATACTAATTAAATCTTGCATTAGGAAGATGGACAGAATAAGGATGAGAATGAGTAGAAAGTCTTGTGCAGCATGGCCGCGGGAGGGGGGGAGGCATGCAGTTAGCAAGTTCAGTAGAGCAGTTTGCATGAAAAAAACGGTAGAAGATAGCAAGAGAAGCAACATTGCGGTGATGATTTAAAGATTGAAGACAGTCCGTCAGAGGATGGGAGTTGATGAGACAAAAAGATTTTGACTCAACCCTGTTTAGGAGAGCTGTATGAATGGATCCCCCCCAAACATGTGAGACATACTCCATACATGTGTGGATAAGGCCCCTGTACAGAGCAAGCAATTGGGAGGGAGAAAAAAATGGACTCAGACGCCACAGGACACCTAACTTCTTAGAAGCTGTTTTAGCAGTAGATGAGATGTGAGATTTCCCGTTCAGATTTTTAGTAAAGGATAGTCCTAGAATGTTCATTGTAGAAGAAGGAGACAGTTGAGTGTCATTGAAGAACAGGATATTTCAGGCACCGAGAATAGAAACGGTACAAGCGCCACTTTTAAAAAACTGAGAAAAATGCACTTAAAGATTTATCAGCAACTAATGAAGATATGAAACGGCACAAGTGCCACTTTTAAAAAACTGAGAAAAATGCACTTAAAGATTTATCAGCAACTAATGAAGATATGAAACGGCACAAGCGCCACTTTGTAACAATGAGAAAAATGCACCTAAAGTGTTTTCTAAGTAAATCAGAAACTAATGAAGATATTGTAATGGGGTTTGTTTTATTAGAAAGGTGTTGCCTTCGAGAATTTTTCTTAATGTTCTGAAAAAAAATTGGCGGGTGCGCAGGCTGATGGCATGATGTCTAAGCTGGGGGTCCATAGCTCAGGGACCCATCCATTTTTATGATTTTTTTTTTTTTTTTTTTTTTTTACATGCAATATGCAATCGTTTTTTAATCTTTTAACTCTTAAACACTAGTTTAATGCAACATCTAATAATAATAATGAGCCAGAATGAGGCGATTTCAACCACAGTGCCAATACGTAACGTCAGGAAGGGCATCCAGTCTTAAATCTCAAGCTCCATCTTTTCCGTGTCTTCTCCATTTACAAAGGGATGAATAAGGCACGTAAAGCTGCCTAGAAGAAATAATAATAATAATAATAATAATAACAATAATTAAATTCCAAATACAGGAGAACCTCGTTTATCCGGCACCCTTGGGGGGGAGCGCATGCCGGATAACTCATTTTGCCGTTGTTTTGAGAGTTACTCTTATGGAATCGCCCAAAATCCCAATAAATACTGTGGTTTCTGGAGGTTGTTGTTGTTGTTGTTTTAGGGCTGCGAGGATCCCTTGGGGAACACTATGAGCCCTGGTGATGTCCTATGATGCTATCACAGGCGCGGTAGTTGACCTGTCTTCCTCAGGAAGGCACAGGTGAGGCGGATGACGGCGTGTTGCCGAGAGGGGGGAACGCCAGCTGCCGCTAGCAGAGTGGGCAGGTCGAAGGTGGTGACGTTCAGGGCGAGGAGTTGAGAATGTAGCACTACACGGTGTGAGTGGAAGTGCGGACACTGCAGCAGAAAGTGTTCATTAGTCTCCGGAAAATTCATGCACCAAGGGCAGTGGGGGTCAGGGGACAGACGGAGGTGATGCAGGTGAGCTGTGAGTGTCGTGTGCCCCAGGCGGAGGCGGGTGAGAGTGACATCCAGGACGCGGGACTTTTTCCGTATCCACGGCTGGGGGGATGAGTCACTGCGGTATTGGCCCATGGAGGTGATGCGGAGGGCATCGCCGAGTGTGTGAGATGAGGCGTGTGGCTGTGGAGAGCGGCAGAGGGAAGGGTGTCGTGTTTACATCTGTTAAGGCCATCCTGGCAGCAGAATCAGCCACCTCGTTGCCTGGGATACCAGCGTGGGAGGGAACCCACTGGAAGGCGATCTCCCACCCCTCGTTGGTAAGGTGAAGGGCCCTCTGGATGGTGTGGACGAGGGACGTAGAGGATCGTGGATGGCGGGAGAGGAGGAGTTGGAGTGAGGAGAGGGAGTCTGTGTAGACCACAGCCTTGCCCAACTAAATTTCTGCCGATTTTCTCAGTTTTTGAAATAATTATACCTAATTAAAGCCTGGGTCGATTAGTGCCGTTGTTTTGAGGCTGCCGTTGTTTTAAATGCCGGTTAAATGAGGTTCTCCTGTATAGATAATATTCCAAATACAGACATGCCCTCGGTTGTTGAACATAATTAATTCCCAAAAGTTGTTCTAAAACTGAATTGTTTTAAAACCGAAACACATTTTTCCATAAGAAACAATATAAAATGGATTCATCCGTTCTTGACCCCCAAAATAAAGACCTTTTTTTTTTTTCCTTTTAGCTGTATTTCATGAATAAACATGCCTATAAATGCAATGTAATATTATATTATAATATTTTTTATTATAACATTTTTTTTCATTATAACTTTTTTTGTTCTCTTACTGTCTTCTTTATAGGGACTGGCAACTAAGCGGGCTTTGTGTTACTTCTTTTTGTTGTGCCCTTGGCCAGTCCTTTGTGATGTAAAAAAAAAAAAAAAAAAAAAAAAAAAACGTTCGGCAACCGAGTTATCGTACGGCAACCGGTGCAATTATGAGTTTGAAATTCTGTTCGCGAACCGATTTGTTCTAAAAGGGAGACGTTCGAAACCTGAAGTTTGACTGTATAGATAAGAACCCTGCATTGCATACTGAGTTCTCCAATTTATTATACATCACTGTATACATCACTGTTTGGGTGCGTGTTGGGGCTTCGTCACCTAGCAGCTTCCTGCGCCTCTTAACTGGTAGCGAACAAGCTTCTGAAGGTAGGCTGTCTGTTTGTCATAGGAAGCAAGATCCCAAAAGCTTTTAAACATTACACTGATCACTGGCATTGTAACTTTCTCAAAACATCCATTACGCCAAGGTGGACCAATCTTTTTCTCGGCTGCCACTTTCCCGGTGGAAACACTTTTATATTCCTTTCCTGAATCACGAGCCATTTTTGCTTTTACCCTCTTCCATTCCTGTACATTACGCACTCGTTTGCGGGATTGGGAAGGGCCTGGCTCATTTTCCACCACCTCTACACTTTCATCAGACACTGATTCACTACTATCATCAGCCATGGTGCACAACACTCATTATTTCTATAAGAAAAAAGCAAGAAATCACAGAGCTCTCCACAGAACACGTCAAGGAAATTCCCCGCTGCACAGAGTAACCTTGTGTACTAGGTCCGAGGCGGGATGGAAACAGCACGCTCATTGGCTCAGAGGACTGCCAGTTGCCCTGATTGGCTCGGCGTCTACTCGATGAAGTATGAGCGTTCTCATTGGGCCGTAGCAAAGTGGTAATACCATTGGCCAGGATGCCGGAGTTAAAGAGACGGTGAGACTTGTGTCATTTCTAAATTAAGCGGCTGCAGATCTCAGGCGAGGGATGCGTACAGACAACAAATTATGGTTTTGTATGGGAATTTTAACCCTCTTGCAGTACACAAAAGACCTAAATCCACTTGCTGTAAGATAGAGCTACCTCTATTGTAGCGAGAGGTGATGAAAACTAATTTCTGGCTGGGGTAGCGCTTGTGCCATTTCTATTCTCAGCGCCTGATTTGTCTGGAAGGTTTTGTCGAGTAGATAGGTGAAGAAATTGGGTTTTGGAGGTATTGAACAAAATAAGGTTTGCTTTGCCCCAATCAGAAATTATAGAAAGATCAGAAGTTAGGCGCTCTGTAGTATCTCTCCGTGAATCACTTAGTTCCTGTTGATTTGGACGTCTAATGAACGACGTTGATTTTCAGCTTCAACCTATTCATTACACTTTAGTCTTTTTGGTGTAGTCTTTCACTAATGGTAGTTCAATGTTTTTGCTCAATTGATTACCATGATGGCCCCCCCTTTTGTAGTGATTATTATTGTTGTGTTCACAGACCAAATGGCTCCCAGCATTCAATTTAGCTTATAGATATCTAAAGAAATTCATAATGAGCATTGATATTAACCCTTACATGGCAGGGGATTTTGAGATATTACAAAAACAGGAAATATTTTTCGAGATCGTTCAATCGTGAACCTTCACGATTCACGATGACCTTCAATTTTCCAAATATCTGGCTTGGCAGATGCCACTCGTGATGGCCAAACAAAGGCATTGCCTAAAATGTAAAGTGTATCAGCAACCCAGAAGTGACCCATATGACCCAAAATTCACACACAGGGTGGTGTAATACCCAGAATCTGAGATGGTATTGGGTGCTTTTTCAGCACGACGGTTTTGGTAATCTTGTTGTTTTACCCAAGATGAACAAAAACCACTACATGGAGTTGCTATGTGATCATTTAGAGGATTGATTGCTCTTACTCGTCCACCTCAACACTTCTATGCCACCTTTGGGGAGGCGGTGGCCAAGTGGTTAGCGCCTTGGAGTGATGAGCTCAATGTCCCGAGTTCGAATCCTGCCGGGAACAACTCTTTCGGCCTTCCTTAATGCGGTCGACAAGAGCCTGGTAGGGGAGCAGAAGGCCCTGAGTCCAAGTCCCACCAAGGAACAACTTTCAAATCCATCGTTGAGTGGCTGAAGAAACCCGTATGCAGCTATACCTGTTCTTTCGACTGCGAGTGCGACAGAGGAAACACCAGGTGGCAGCATGAGCCTGACTGAGGATCCGAACATCACAGAAAACGGGATCTTCACTTAAGACCACAGGTGTCACTATAAAAATCCAGCCTGCGCCACCAATGGGCGAGAGCGATCGACATCACGACTCCAGAATGTGCAGGGCCAACCACCTGAGCCCTCAAAAGAAAGAAAAAGAAAAAAACTGTTTCAAAGGTTGTCAAGAATTTGTCTTACAAACATCAGACTAGTGTCATCTCAAAGCAAAAAGCAAATACTTTATGTAAAAAAAGAATTTTACCTAGCTCTATATTTTTTTGTTAGGTTTTCAAAATCACCCCAAAACCAAAAGTTCCCAATTTGAATATACACAAATGTGTATAACTGCCTGACCGGTAAAGGTTAATGTAGCGACATTGGGATAGATAAAAGGTTAGAAATAGGTAATATCTCATCAGATTCTAAAAAGGGTTTATTCTTGTACTGCATGGTGATGGACTCAGATTAGTCAATTTCTATCATAAGGACATAAGAAAATAAGGAAGCTGCAAGAGGGCGTGAGACCTACACGTGGTAGTTCCTGTTACTTAACACTACCTACATCTACCTTTCATCCCCATCCATGAATTTACCCAGCCTCCTTTTAAAGCTCCCTATTGACTCTGCATTATCAGAAACATCATTTGGTTTGTAGATCGGAGGTCAAATGGAAGCAAAAAAGCTTGATCTTTATCAGAAAAGTAGAGTATTAAGTAGATCGCCTGATCCATTTGATTTTGATTGTATTGAATACTGGAGGAAATCAAACAACATCAGTGATACATACACCTGATATGAATTTTTACCTCAAATATAATGTGTATGCCATGTTATTTTTTTTCTTTGAATGAACAAAGTACAGATAGTCAGGTATGTATATTGTACACCTATACCTCGTTTAAAGCATGAGTTTTCCTAAAAAATTGTGTTAGGTGAAAAATGGCTTAAACAAATCATATGTTCCCGTTGATTTTCCCATTGATTCATTAAAGTTTAAAAACAATGTTGTGCTTAACTGCAATTTTTTTGTGCACTAAATGAAGTTTGACACAATATTTTATTATTTTTATTTTTTTCATTACTGACCTTTGTAAGGCGAGATTGCGTTAAACGGGGTATAAATGTTCAACGATTACGTTATGCCAATCAGAGGGAAGGGAGCCCTTTAATTAGTATATACAGATCTTATAATTATTTTCCAATTATACTGACAAGAATGATAATGTCCTGTATTTCAATTTTGGATTTCATTTCATTTATTGTTATTATCCATCTTCTCCAGGTGTCGTGGCAATGACAAGAATGCTTATACGCCCTATTCCTCCTTTTATTGCTGATCATCCATTTATGTTTTTCATCCGTGATCAACGCTCCGGTTTGGTCCTTTTTGTTGGTAGACTTCTTACACTGTAATGAGATGATATTTGTTCTCAGTATCAGATTAGTGCCACCAAAAACTTGATAGGACTTAATGCATTCAAGTTCAGAATAAATTATCTTGAGCAATCTAGAACACGTTTTCTTCTTTTTTTAGTATCCTGAGAGAAAAGGAAATGAAATTGTTCTGCTACAATGAGGTTTGAGTATGATTCACAATCTTATAATTTATCAAAAATCATTGCCAAACATTGTATAAGTGATTTTTGAAAATATTGGGTACGCATCTGATTTAGATAATACTTCAATCTTTGACTGGTTATACATCTAAGTGCCACATATAGATAATCATAAAATGAAATATATGTTGTAGCAGCTTTAATGCGAGCCAGGTTAATCATACCAACTACACAGGTCAAAAGCACTAGATGTGCAGCACACATTTAGATGTATGGCTTTAGGACAATGTTCAAGATAGTTAACAGAATGAATTTTTGGTGTGCTGGAAAAATTGTTCATATTGATCAAATTGTTAAAGAAACAGGGCTTGCAACTTGTACACTTTGCCCATTCAAGAAGGCCGCTCCAACTCTGCCTGCTTGTGAGACACCTAAGCTAAAGCTTGTTGAGTAAATATAATTCTAGACATCCTTCATCATCAAAAGTCTTTTTGACTGTCCAAGGATGGCATTTTGTTTAGTCATTTTACGTGATGGATGCCTAGATTTGCCATCATAGGCTGTGATGTTATGTATACATATTGTTTTCCCAATGACCTCTTTATCATTGCTCTTTAGTTTTACCAAAAGCCAAAGTAATTGTTATATACACACAAACCTCGATTTCCCGGACCTCGATTTCCCGGATATCGGATTTGCCGGACAAAATCCGAGGTCCGGGGATATGTCAGTCTCGGACAATTTTTTTTTTTTTTTTTTTTTTTTTTTTTTTTTTTTTTTTTTTTTTTTTTTTTCTTTTTTTTTCTTTCTATTACGTTGAAATGCCTGGTCCTGTTCGTAAATTGACCAAGTTTTCCGGCGGTCCGAGCGTCTCCTGTCACCCCTGGTCAGTGTTCGCGCCTCCCGCCAGGTGGCAGCATGCTCAGCGGTCGTATTGTTTACATTTGGGCACACAACATTCACAGTTCACCTGCACAGCCTCCGTCAGTCACCTGACTCCCACTGCCCCTGGTGCAAGAACATTTCTGAGACTATTGAACACTTTCTGCTGCCTCCCGCCAGGTGGCAGCATGCTCAGCGGTCGTATTGTTTACATTTGGGCACACAGCATTCACGGTTCACCTGCACAGCCTCCGTTAGTCCCCTGACCCCCACTGCCCCTGGTGCAGGAATGTCTCTTGAGACTATTGAACACTTTCTGCTGCCTCCCGCCAGGTGGCTGCATGCTCAGCGGACGTAAAAGTCTGCGGTGGGGTAGTTGATATTGTCGGTTGCCGGACAGTAAATACTAGAGTAGGATAAACGTCCGGGGGTGGGTAATGGCATCGGATTTTTTTTTTTTTTTTTTTTTTTTTTTTTTATATATATATACTTGCAATTCCCGGACTTTTGCGGTTCCCGGACCAGTGCTCCCCCCTATTAGTCCGGGAAATCGAGGTTTGTGTGTATTTACAATACTTCAGAAAGATCTCACATTGCCTCATGTTAATGTTTTTGCTACTCAAGGTGTGACTAGTGGATTACCTCAGCTTACGTCAAGCTTAAGGTCACCTATGCTTTGATTTCATAAGAAATAGATCTTTTGTGATATCCTCAAAAACGTGAGGTATTATAAACTGAAGTTTGCTGTACACGATGCTTCAAAGCAAGGTAAACCTTAGAGCAGCTGTTCTGTTCACAGTAAGAGGTCATGTTACAAGATTTTATTCATTAATCACACACACACACACCTAGGCATCTAGATAAGGTCATGTTACAAGATTTTATTCATTAAACACACACACACACCTAGGCATCTAGTTAAGTTTTGTACTTAAAAGGAAATCATGTCAGTGTTTAGTAAATTGACATTTTAACATGAATAAACATTCCTTATCAAATATAAGTTTCTTTGTTGGTTCTAATTGGAGGAGCCGGTAGCAGAGTTGTTAGTGCCTGCAAGTTGCGTGCTCGGTGTGTCGAGTTTGATCCCCGAGGGATGCTAAAAAATCCTTTCAGCAATCGTTGAGTGGTCATAGAATACCCACATGCTGCCCATTAACTTAACCTTCGAAGGTGAGTGCAGCAGAGGACACAGGGGAACAGTATGAACCTCTAATCACAGGCGCCACTATAAAAATCCTGCCTCCACCACCACGGGTGAGGGCCAACCATCATAGCCCTCAAATGAACCTCCAAGGCCTACCATCTGAACCCTGGAGGTCATATTGCCTACAGAAGCTACAGGCATAAATGTAGTTTTTTTTAAAGTCCTGATTTCTCCATGAGTTATTCAAAGCTATATACAGTATTTGTACTTTTAGATAACTGCACAGCCGGATCTTATAATCACCACATTTCTTTTTGTGTATACGTGTAGAAGAGTTTTTCAATGCTAATCAGCTGCTTTGGAGTTTCACCGATAAAAATTATATATATATATATATATACCTATATATATATATTTATTTTTTATTTTTTTATTTTTTACGCACAAATCACCAAAGTTAATATTTTATTGATTTCTATATTTCTCTATTTTCACCAGTCTTAGGTAAAAATGAAGTCACTAAATTTGGTTGGGTAAGATTAAGGAGTGCAAAGTATCATATGAGTACTTTTGCTGCCTTTATGTTAGCAATTGTTCCATTAAAAGTAGTTCACAGACATAAACAGCTTCAGGAGCACTGAGACACTGTGCCAATAGTTCTTACAAAAGGGCTGATTGAAAAATTATTGATAAAAGTTGAAGTCAATACTCAGTAAATTGGGATTTACCCCGACTGTTGGTAATTGTAGGCATTTGCAATGCTCTGCAGGGTTACCAGGTTGGCATTTTTACTGCCAGCTTTTTTTATTTTATTAGTACTATTATTATGTATCTATTTCCATTTATTCTTTTATATTTATTTATTACTTTTTGTTTGTTTATCATTATAGTATGTATATATATATTTTTCATTATTAATAGAAAAAATTGCAGTTGACATAGAAACTTGATGGTTGGTATTAGTGCTGGCTTTAACTGATGGTAGCCTACTGATCGTTCCCAACAGGTCCCCATTCCTAAGGGGGCCCTGCACTGGAGCAATCTACTCTAGTCTGGTCAAAAACAA
This sequence comes from Chionoecetes opilio, assembly GCA_016584305.1. Classification (NCBI taxonomy): domain Eukaryota; kingdom Metazoa; phylum Arthropoda; class Malacostraca; order Decapoda; family Majidae; genus Chionoecetes; species Chionoecetes opilio. The sequence goes on from JACEEZ010019692.1 coordinate 401,754, forward strand.
CTCGCAGTAGTTTTCAAGTGCATATTTTGATTGCCTTCCATCCTCTCATAGAGATTTGATATGTGATAAACTTTACTTATATCAAAGCATATGAAGGTATGCCACCTAGTCTGTCAAGATGAACATATCTCAAAGATTGTAAAAAAATAGTCATGAACATGTGGCTCAACTAATAATGATTGTAAAGACCTTGGCTGTGAACCTGAGTCCCCGGAGCTCCCAAGACCGGCCATGGCCGACATTTGGCATTTTCTAGAAATTGGCATTTGGGAAGAATTTATGGTCAGATCCTTTCTGGCACCCTTTCATGATAGGTCCCTCCACTTTCTTTCTACTTTTCCTCCTCTTTTCAAGCTATACCCTCGCACCCTATGATGTGTGGGAAACCAGGTTACAATGATGATGTTAATAATGATGATGATATAAAGAAACATTACAATACATATTGTATATTTTACAAGTATATCCCTACACTTTTTATGCTTAAGAAAATACATAAAATTTTCATAAATGATTTAAGGAATCTCCTTGGCCAGTTAGTTATATGGAGGCAGACATGCCAGCACCAGTTTTTAACTCCTGTCTACTCGTGGGAAAATAACGTGCATAAAAAAAAGTTTGCTTTCTTTTCGGCATCTTTTGGAAAACAGTTGGCATTTTTTAGGGGTTTTAATCATTTTTTGCATGGAAAACCTGGTAACGCTGATTCATAGTAATTTATGGACAGACAACACATAATTCACAGTCCATGCATTTCCCATCGCCATTTTGTCCATGAGCCAGCCATTACATCATTAACTACCCTAAAGACTAAGAAATCAAGCTTAGCAATTACATCAGAACTGAGAAAAAGGTGCTGAATGCACGACTACACTGTGACTACAGCATGGATCTAATGTATCAAGTGCCGAGTGCCAGTATTGATTGTCAGATTTGAAGGTAAATTGATGGCTTTTTAGTAATGGAGTATCTAATGAAAAACTAATCTTTAAGAGATTTTGAATGCAAAGTTAATAGTGAGGATGAAGTGAAGCAGACAAGAGGCAGATTATGTGTGACCACCTCTAAGAATCACTAGAAAAACTTATTTTTCAATGCTTCATATTTTTAGCTCAGATCTATCAAGAATATTCATTTTAGCACAAAAATGGAAAAAATTGTGTTGGCTCACTCTAGGAGATGAGCCATCATGCATTTGCTGTTAATGCTAGGACAGAGAAGGAAAGTTTCTGTTTTCTTAAGTACTGAACTTTATTATTTTATTGAAACAACAGTTACGTTTAAAGCAGGGGTTCCCAAACGTTTCAGTTCATCAACCCCTTCAGGAATCTCAATTGGTTTATCGATCCCTAAGCATCTATTACAATTACATTAATAAACAAACGAGTCAATAAGTACATTGCTACTGTTGTATATATATATACAGTGGTTCCTTGACTTAAGAGTTCAATTCATTCCTTGATCGAGCTCGTAACTCAATTTGCTTGTATATCAAATCAATTTTCCCCATTGAAATTAATTGAAATACCATTAATCCGTTCCGGCCCCAAAAAAACTACCCCAATTTTTTTACTGTACTTATGACGCTGCCCACCCCCGCCTTTTGCATTCGCACTGTTTACATCTGTGTATCAGCTGTTGGAAACAGCTGGGGGGAAATTTGCCGAAAAACGTACTCACCCCACCCCCCTTTTGCTTTCGCCAGTGCCTGTTTCATCGTGTATAGCTGTTGGAAAACCTGGGGGTGGAACTGCTGCTAAAGTACTGCACTCACTCCCCCCTTTGCATAGCAAAACCCAAAACCCGAAATCTTCCTCAGCGGGGGTACCACGTAAGTGAACAAGTGGACGCGGGATGCGGGCGGATGTGGGCGTTCGCTGCGCCAACTAGCGGCGGCTTTCTGGCTCCTCGTAAAAAAAACTAAAAAAAAAAATCGCTCATAATCGGATTTTGGGCTCGCAAAAAAACCCCAAAAACGCCCCGAGCTATGCCCATAACTGGAAAACTCGTAAGTTGGGGCATCGAATAAAAGGACCATTTAAATTTTAATATATAATTTTATATATTATATATATATATATATATATATATAATTATAATTATAAATATATATATATATATATATATAATATATATTATATATATATATAATATAAAAATAAATTATATATATATATACCATTTTCCCGGCGCAAAAGACGCATTTTTTTCCCTAAAAAGGAATACAAAGTTCACCCTGGCTAATGGGGCCCATATTGGAATGGAGTGGGAAAGGAATGCAGAACCCGGTGGTGTATTCAAAAGGGGGCTGGAGGATTATGTGAGCGTAGTCCATGACAAAAAATTTGTAATGTGTTATCAACAGTAATGAAAATACTAAGAAAAAGGTTGGAGTTTAGGGAAAAAAAGCTGAGGGCCCAAAAAGATAGGATTGTTGCTGCCAAATTGGCCGTTGATTTTTAAACATCATCCAAACCCCCGCTGTGCCTCCATTGAAAAAACACTGATATCTCGTCGCCGCTCACCTGGGATATTTCAGTCAGCGACACCCTGTGACCCCCTGGGCTTTAGCTCAGACTCCCCCCGCACCCATGAAAAGCAAAACCCGATATAAGAGTCCCCTTTAACCCGCAATCGATCGGGCACGCAATTTGACACAACTTGGGAAGGAGATGATGAAGGGGGGCGAAAATGGTGATGGAGTTTCGCGGAATGAGTATTGTTTAAAGGAATGTGAAAAAAAGAGCGTGTTAAATTTTATTTGGAGGAGGGTGAGAGGGAGTGTAGTATCTTGGGGGAGTCTATCTATACACACATGGATGGAAAGGGCGCCCTAGCCATGTAGTTTTTTTACAGCGATCATTGTAAAACGGGGACAAAGGTGCGGGTTGTGTGTCTCGGGTTGCCCTGTGGCGACTGAATTCCCTGGCTGGGGTAAGTGGGTTGCATTTGTGTGGCGAGGACAATTAGGTGGTCGGGCACCCTAACCCGGGTCCCAGACTGGGGGGTGGCCTAAGCCGATGCAAGGTGTATGTGCGTGTGTGGTTGCCCCGCTATAGTGGTAAGCAAGGTTTGGGATGGAGACAGCTAGTTGTACGTACCCTTCGCCCCCTAAATCCTCCCCTTTTTGTCCCCGGGATAAGGAAAATTGTAAAAAGAGTGTAGTAAAAAAGTGCAATGTTATTTGTAGCGGAAAAAAGTTTTCCCAAACCCCCCCGGCCCCAAAGAAAAAGCCCCATCCGGCGCCCCCCTTCTCGTCAGGCAAATCACACCACACCATCTGGGGCACGGGACCTCTCATACATCTGTTAAAATTTTCTTACATTCAAAAAAAATAGACGTTTACACAACGGTGCGCCGCCTTCAGGCCCAATACATCACCGTCCTGTCACAAAGGGTTTTGGGGGAAGAAATTTCAACGTAATGAGAGTCCCGGCTGAAAATTTGTCGTTTTCTCGGGGTTTATGTCCCCAAAAACGGGGTTTTTTTTGGGGTTCAACTCCTCTTTTTCATCCAGAAGTGTTATTAATTAAAATTTTCTTCAACCAAGCCTCGAGGACCATGTCTGTTGGGAGGGTGAGAAAGGAAGCCGGGGAAAAAATGACGGAACCGTACGAATAGTGTGAATACAAGGGCACGGGACAGAACGTCCCGTGATATCAGAGTGGAACAGCCTTCCCCGTATCTTCCTGAAGAAGACTAAAACCCTCGCATGTGATAATTCATATTTGAAACAGGGCAAATATGTCGATCCGACAACGTGCCCTTCAAAAATTACAACAATAACAACAAGGTAGAGATCTTTACCTTACGGGTTTTACCTAAATATTTCGAAAATTTTTGTTTTTGGGCAACCACCGATTTCGGGAAAAAATTACGCCCCCTGAATAGTTTGATGGTTTTGTATTAATCTGGCTTCGTTTTTGTAGAAATAATTTTTTTTTATACGTGTTGTGTGGTGTGCATGGGGGGGGGGGGGTTAAGCTTCCCCCCCAGGTCCCCCGCGCAAACATTGCTACTTTTCACATGCCATATTAGGGTACTTCCGTTTTTCTCTATATCACGTTACTATACCAAAACCCCCCCTCTAACCTAAAATCTGATTAACCAAAACTTAACTTTCTGGCTAAAATAAGGTAGATTTGGGACTACGTGTAATGCCATTATTATTCATTGCCTATGAGAAAGGGGGTTCAAAAATCAAAGAAGAAAGCTACACGAGATTAGGTAAGAGCCCCTGGACTTTTGAAACCCCCATACCAAAATATACCAATATCTATACTGCAAATTTTCCAAAAATTTAAACACTGCAAAAAGAAACAAAGGCATACCAAAAATTTAAAACAAAAGCTGGGTCATAGTCAAATTTAGAATATAATTTGGGGGGGACCTGCAAATTTTTGGGACAGATTTTGGTACCCTGTTTTTCCCTTACATTTTAATAGTAAATTTTTTTTCATTCACATGCATGCACGGGTAAAATTTTGTTTTAGGTACTTTCTCATAATAATTTGCTTTCCCAACAAATCTTTTTTTTGTAAAAATTTTTTGTAAATTTACAAAATTTTTTTTTTTTCCCTCAAAAACCCATATTTTTTCTTCTCAAAAACTCCTTGTAACATAGGTGGGGGCGTTAGGGGCGGGGTGCGTCTTATGCGGGCAAAACGGTATATATTATAAAATAATATAAATATATATATTATCCCGGGTATTTGCCGGACATATGACGCATTTTTTTTTCCCCTTAAAAAGGAATGCAAATTTAAACCTGGTCTAATGCGCCATATTAGCGCAGGAGGTGGGGGCAGAGAATGCAGAACAGCGGTGGTGTATTATAAAGGGGTCTGGGGACCCTGGACATAGTTCACGGCAAAATTTGAAACGGGTTTTATCAACGATAATTTAAAATTTAAAAGAAAAGGTTGGAATTAAAAAAAAAAATGAGCGGGGCAACAAGAAGCGAGTGCTGCTGCCAAGAGGCAGTGTCAGATGTAAACCATCCACCCCCGTGGCTCTCCATTGTAAAAACATCTGAAAAAATCTCGGCACCCCCTCCGTGCACCCACCGGGGGTCTTACCGCTCAACTCCCCCCCGCACCATGGAAAAAAACAAAACCCCGCAATAGATGTCGCCTTAACCCCATTCGACTCGAGCCAAACATTTTGCCCCAAACATTTTAAAGGAATGATAGGGGGAAGGCAGAAAATGGGAGGGAAATTTTTTGCTGGGACTGGGTATTGTAATAAGGAATAGTGAAACAAAGAGCGGTTAAAGTTTCGTTTGAAGGAGTGTGGCGGTGAGAGGGAAAGTGTATATCTTGGGGATTCTGTCTATAAAAAGGATGGAGAAAGGGCGTCCTGGCTTTTAGTTATTTGACGCGAGTCATTGTAAACGTGGGGACAAGAGGGGCAGCGGGGTGTTTTTGGTGTCCTGTAGTGACTGAATGCCCTGGCTGGGTTGCATTTGTGTCGGCAAGGACAAGCAGGTCGCGCAGGTCACCTGGGGGCCCTAACCCGGGGCCCCAGACAGGGGGGGGGCCTAAGCCGATGCAGGTGGTATGTCGTGTGTGTGTTAGTGCCGCTACGGGTAAGCAAGATGGTGGGAGACAGCTAGGCGTTTGTACCACCCGCCCTAAAATCCTCAAACCTGTCCCTTACGGATAAGGAAACTGATGAAAGAGGTAGAAAAAAAGGCTGCAATGGTCCCTTTAGCGGGAAAAAAATTTCCCCCACGGTACACCAAGCCAAACCCTCCGGCCCCAACACCGTCCGCAAAAACCCGAAATCACACCTACCATCGGTGAAATTGGTGACGGACCTGTCTCACACATCCGTTGAATTTCTTACATTCAAAACAAATTTGACGTGTTACAAAACGGTGTGCCGCCATCACGTACGGCTCCCAAACACACTGTCCGTCACGTAACATTTCGGGGGAAAAATATTTTAACGAAGAGACTGTGCCCTGCTGATAAGTGGTCTTTTTTCAAGGCTTTTATTACCAAAACAAAGTCTTAGAGTTCCTCCCCTTCTTTTATCCGACAGGAAGTGCTATTAAAAGCAATTTCTTTAAGCTAGCCCGAGGCACCATTCCCGCTTGAGGGTGAGCGGGGAACTGCCGAAAAAGACGGAACCGTGACGAATAGTGTGAATACAAGGCACGGCTGACGGAAAGCTGCCTGATTTTGATGTAATCAGCCCCTTTACCGTACCTTCCTGAGAAAACTAAAACAACCCCCCCCGACTGTGATGATTATAGGTGTAAACCAGTGAAATATCGTCGATCCCGACAACGGTGCCCCCCAACAAATTTCAAAATAACAAAAAGGTACATACAGGGTTACGTGTTATCAAAAAAATTTTCGTAATTTTTGTTTTTGGGCAACCACCGATTTAGGGCCCAAACTTAAGTCCCCCTGAATAGTTTTGATGGTTTGAAATAAACTGGCTCTCAATTTTGTCGAAATCAATGTTTTGCATGTGTGTATGTGGGGGAGGCAAACCCGCCCCCCCCAGGTCGGCCCCGCAAACATTGTACGCTTACAGCCAATTTTTTGGTAGTTTCGTTTTTCTCTATATATCGTTACTAAAACCCAAACCTCACTCAACCTAAAACCCAATTGTTTTTCTTAAACTTAACTTTTGGCTGGTAATGGTAGATTTTCGGGACTACGGTAATGCCATTTTTATTCAATTGCGCCATGGGGAAAGGGTTCAAAATACTCATAATAAAGAAGCTACACGTGGTGTTTTAAGGTCCCAGGGCTTTTGAAAGCCCCATACCAAAATAATACTAATATCTATACTGCAAATTTTCCACAAAGTCTAAACACATACAGAAAAACAACAAAGGAATACCTACAACATTAATCTAAGCTAAGGCATGGTAGCAAAATTTAGAATAGTAATTCGTGGGGGCATCTGCAATTATTATGATTTTTGACCCATTTTGGTTACCTGTCATTCTCTTTTCATTTTTAATAGAAATTTTTCATTTACATTCACTCCAGTGAATATTGTATTTAGTAAGTCTAATTTTAATCATTTTCTTTTCCCCTACAAATCTTTTACTTTTTTATTAACTTTATAATTTCGAAAAAAAAAAAATTTTCCCTCAAAACTGCAATTTTTTTTTCTTCTCAAAAAATCTTTGTAAAATAGGGTCGTCTTTTCGGGGGTGTTCTTATGCGCCGGCAAATACGGGTATATATAATTAAGTGGTACCTTTACTTTCAGTTTTTCCCATTTAAGAGCATAGCCGGGGCGTTTTTGCTTTGAATTGCGAGCAATTTCCAAGCGAGCCCAAAATATATAATATACGTTTTTCGGGACATAAGGCCACCCCTGATAAGATGACCCCTATTTTACAAGAGGTTTTGAGAAGAAAAAAAATTGGTGTTTTTGATTGGAAAAAAAATGTCGTAAATTTTCATATGTAAAAAAAAAAAAAAAAGGGTTTTTAGGGAAAGCAAAAAGATTTAGCGTCCCTTATCAATATTCACAGGGAAAGAAAGTGAATGAAAAAAATTTATATATTAAAATGTAAAGGGAATGACAGTGTTAGGGAAACCAAAAAACGTCATAATATATTGCGGATGCCCCCCCGAAATTTATATTCTAAAATTTTTCTACCAAAAAACATTAGCTTAGTTTTTAAAGTTGTATGTATCCCTTGTTGCTTTTTTGCTATGGTTTGACGTGGAAAATTTTTCAGTAAAGTATTGGTATTTTTTGGAGGGGTTTTCAAAGACTTACCTACATCACGTGTAGCTTTCTTATTCTGAGTTTTTGAGCCCCCTTTCCCAGGGGCAAATTTAAAAATGGCATTTCATTTTACCGAAAATTCCCTTATTCAGCCAGAAGGTTTAAATTAGGTTAAATCAGATTTGGTTAGGTTAGAGGTGGGGTTTGGTTAGTAACAATGAATAGGAAAAAGAAAATACCTCTAAATGGGAGTGGAAAGTAGCAAGTTTTAGGGAGACCTGGAGGGAGGTTTGCCTCCCCCCCAACCAATGTAAAAAACATTGAATTCCGGACAAAAAAAAAGAGAGCCCGATTTAAATTCAAAACACCCCAAAAATTTAGGAGGACTAAGTTTCAGCCCCGAATCGGGGGTTGCCCAATAACAAAAAAATTTTCGAATATTAGGAACACTGTAAAGGTAAATTCTTCCTTTTTGTTATTGTTGAAGAGCACGTTTGGGGGTTTACGATATTTTTCCTGGTTTACATATGAATCTACACAGTGCGGGGTTTATAGTTTCTTCAGGAAGGGGACAGGGGAAGGCTTTCCACTCTGAAAATCACGGAAATTCCGTCAGCCGTGCCTTTTATCACATATTTTCACGGTTCCGTCATTTTGGGGAGTTTTTGCTCCCCTTAACAGGGATGGTGCCTCAGAGGCATGGTTAAAATTTTCATAATAGACTTCTGTGGGGTGAAGAAGAGAGGTTGAACCCTAAAAAACACTGTTTTGGCATAAAACCTTGAGAGAACAACAATTTTTAGATGGGACAGTCTATTACTTTTAAAAAAAATTTTTCCCCCAAAACCCTTACGCGACAGGCGGTGATTTTATTGGACCGTGCGGGGCGACCCTTGTGTACCAAGTTATTTGTTTTAAGTAAGAAATTCAAAAGGATGGATGAGACGATGCCCTGTACCATGAGGTATGGTGTGATTCGGGGCCTTGAGGCGGACGGTTGGCGCCGGATGGATCTTGGTCTTTTTGTACCGTGTGGAAGACTTTTGTCCCCTCAATCTACCCGGGGCAGCCTTTTTTCAGTACTTTATACAGTTTTCCTTTTCCTAAGGTACAGGGGGAGGATTGAGGGGTACAAAGCCTAGCTGTCTCCTACCCCCTTGCTTACCACGTAGCGGGGCTTAAAACACATACACACCTGCATCGGCTTAGGCCACCCCCACTGGGGGCCAGGATTAGAGGGGGGAAACCCCGGCTGACCCCACTTTCCTTTCCCACACAACGCAACTCCCGCCGGTAATTCAGTCAGCCAAAAGGGCACACACAGACCAAGCCACGCACTCTTGTCCCCCGTTTTTACAAAGACTCCTGTCAAATAAACAAAAAAACCCGACGCCCTTTCTTCTTGGTGTAAGAAAAGGGTCCCCAAATACTACATCCCTCTCACTCTCACACAAAAAAAAAACTTTTAAAGTGCTCTTTGTTTTCATATTCCCTTTAAACAAAATCAGCCCCGCGAAAAATTTTATCACCATTTTCGCCTCCCTTCTTAAACTCCTTCCAAATGTTGTGTCAACTTTCTTTGGGCCCGAGTCGAATGGGGTTAAGGCGACATCTAATATGCGGAATGTTTGTTTTTTTCCCTGGGTGCGGGGAGGAGTCTGAGGGGGAAAGACCCCTGGGGGTGGGGGAGGGCGTCGCCCAGTGAAGTTCCCGGGGGAAGCGGCAGACCTGAGAATCAGATGTTTTTACAAAGGAGAGCAGCAGCGGGTGGGATGATGTTAATCGCACGGGCCTTTGGCGCAACAATACTTCTTGTTTACCCCGCTCTTGTTTTTTCTTAAAACCCCAACCTTTTTTAGTACAGGAAAATACCTTTTTTTCCCGGGTAATCGGACTTCCGGGTAGCCCGGTTTTAAAGGAAAAGTCCGGTTAATGGGGAAATGTACTTAGAAGAGCATTACTAAAAATAAAAATAATATTTTATGATTGTTTTCACCTTTTAGCAGTTCATTGTAGAACGTAATTTACCCAAAATGCATGCCAGCCCAAAAATAGCACTCCGTTCGTGACTAGCAGTATAAATGACCTCCGTAATGGGCCGTAAATTTTAAATAAAGAAACTCAAAACTGCGTATATGAAAGATTTTAACACGAAATTATTATAAAAGGGAAAACTTTTTTTTCTTCTATTTTTTTTGTTTATTGTACTTACGTATTTTTTTTAGGGCAGGGGTCTGGTCAGAAAAAATCCCGGGGCCGGGTCTCGGGGGGGTCTGACAGTGGGATAGTGGCTCTCAGGGACTAGGGCTGGGGGATGATGGGCCAGGGGACAGCAGGATCGCTTTTTGTGGCCTCGGCACAGATACTGGCGCTTGTCTTTGTTTCATTGGGGGGCTGGAACATTGTTTTATATCGTCTGCTTGAGGGGTTTTCGCGTTCATGTAAAATCTTGTTTTGTAACATTTAAATTGCATGATTTTTTGAGAGATTAAATGGTGACGTTTTGGGAAAGTTATGAATTTTTTAAGCGTTAAGTGCTGATTCCCTGCACTTTAACGGTTTCATTTCCCCCTACTTTCGCTCCCAGACGTTACCTGCTCATTTCATTTTTTACGGCTGCAATTTTTTGGCGTCATCCATATCATTGTCACAGAAAAATCTTAAAACAACTGCAAGCCATCATTAGTATATTTTTATCCATCCTGCATGCGATGTAGAGTCTTTTGGAAGCGTCACTCACGACTTCCCGGGCGTGGGTGCACTGACCTTGCCCCCGGCTGATAAACACTGAATTATCTAGGCTGACATTATGGGGGAAAAACAGTGGCGAAGGTGGCGCCAGTCTACGGCGGCAAAATTAAAAGTTAAATATTTCGTTACTTTTTTATTTTTTAATACTATTTACTTACCTGCCACAAATTCCGGTTATTGGGTCATTCCGGTTGTTGGGTATCCGGATAAAAGGTATTTTCCTGTATTATGCATTACTGTTGATAACACAGTTACTAATTTGTGCTCAGTGAACTACTGCTCAACACAGATCACTCCAGACCCCTTGAGTAATACACCACCGGTTGTTCTGCACTCTCTGTCCGACCTCTCATGCGCTAATATGGCCGCATTAGACGCAGGCTGAACTTTGCATTCCTTTTTAAGGAAAAAAAACCGTCTTATGTGCCGGCAAATACGGTATATATATATATATATATATATATATATGTGTGTGTGTGATATCAGACTTGTTCGAATCCACTATGAATGCAAAATGTTTGATCGTCTCCAACAGACTTTCCAGTATCAATCGGCCCCCTATTGACCACCTAGGCATTTATCGACTCCTATTTGACCCTTAAGGCATTTATTAACCCCCTGCAAGGTAGGGGGGTTGGTATTGACTATTTTGGGGACCCCTGGTTTAAAGTGAAATATATTTTTATTTTTAATGGTCTGTCTAGGGGTTGGTTTGTGTGAAATTTGTATGAAGCAACCCATCCTGGAATTTACTTCCTGATCCAGTGGTGTATATATATATATATATATATATATATATATATATATATATATATATATATATATATGTATATATATATATATATATAAAATATATATATATATATATATATATATATATATATATATATATATATATATATATATATATATATTAGTGCAGCAGATAATCATAACAATTGTGCAAATTATGACTAAAGCATGAAATTTTTACCAGTGTTAGTACATACCATAAAGTTCATTTTCAGATCGGGAGGTAAGTCAGATTTGACCTCTGAGCATAGTGAGAGGTCAATGACCTCAATTACATTGAAATTGTCATTTTTTCACGCTTCTGGTGCAGTTTGTCTGTTTTGGGAATCATTAAAAAGGTATGTTGCCATGTGTTGGTCTCTTTATCTTCTGGAGAGCCTATTTATACATAATCACAGGATGCAACCATGACTGAACAAGTGCTTTAAATGAGGTCAGTGACCTCAGAAAACAAATTTATTGAAATACACAGTTAGGTTATTGTGGTGTCCAGAACAGCTTGCATGAAATCGTGTTGTAAGATCATCTGTGCAACCTTAATTTTCAATGTGTACTGAACATAGTCTATAAGCTTAAAGTACAGTGAGGTCAGTTACCTCAGACACATGTATAGTACATACCGGTACATGTAATACACACACATTATCCATATAGACGCATAAATATAAAGGTGTCTGATTGCACCTAACAGTCTCCCGAACATGCACATAATGCAGTGCACTTGAGTGCAGCCTTGGTGCACTTGCAGCGGCCGGTACATCCCTTCTTGCAGCCGCAGTGGATCAGTTCGTGGCAAGATTTTGATGCCTCTGGCAGTGCCGTCCATAGAGGCTGCCACCCAGAGGCCTCCTTTGTCCAGTCCCAGTCAGATGGGATTGGTAACTCTGGATTCAGGACCAGAGTTTAGGGAGCTACCTGTGCCATGAAAAGAATCCTTGGCTGTCGCAGAGCTGGGGTTATGGTCAATATTATCGACAGCCCCAGTAGTGAACAGTCCCTTGCGCAGCTTGGGTGGGCAAACAACTTCTTCCATGTTGAAGCGCTGGCAGACACCATTGGCAATGTCTGCTGTGAGCTGTAGTAATCTATCATATGACACACACATCCCTAGGCTGAACAGTGTGTCAATCAGACCTCTGCTCCTGGTCACAGAGTGAATCTTGAGGGACAAGTAGAGTGGGAGTGGGGTTTCTCTCTCGCCGCTGTGGCGCACTGAGGTTGACTCCACACTGCGTGCATGCTTTACACTGTTGAACACCAGTAGTTGCGATACTGTAAGAGCAGCAGTTGTGGTGCTTGTGTTGGCCAACTTAGTCTGGTGCTTGATGTTCGCCCCATCGAGGATCATGTTCACCAGAGCAAGGAGGGATGGTGTCACAGAATCTTTCTGGCAGTCAGCGTGGAACGCACCGTCAAAGGTGAACCTGGTCTGAAACATTTCTCTACGTACTACCTGTGCTGCTCTTACTAGGTGCATGGCATCACTGTCATGATCACAGGCCTTCTTCAGGGCGGGACCTATATCTTTCTCAAACAAGAGAAGTGTGTCTCGGCCCTGAGAATGGGCTCTCAGATCAGGAAGCACAGAAAGAAGTCTGTCCTTCAGTCTGGTTGTGTGTATTCTGTTGGTTACCGTGGCACCCAGCTGCTCCAGTTTCGTCTTGTAGAGGTTAGCCACGTCTGAGAGTTTAAATACAGGGGCATTGTCCTCATCTGCATGCATGTCCTCCATGAATCCCACCAGCTCAGCAAAGGCTATGCCATGCAGACGATCCGCAGCCTCGTCCTCGAGTGCGGCTGGTCTGATTTTGTTGTATAATGCATGGAGACAGCTGCGATGGTATTTTGCCTCGATGGCAATCATGTCTCCTGCAGACAGCTTGGCCAGCAGTTCAGTGTCCCCCAATTCAGTGGCACATCTCCGAACGTTCTTGTCAATTTCCTTTGTAGCTGCTTCGTGCAAGTCTGCAGTGCCAGCTGGCTTATTGCAGAAGAAACAGATAGGCTCGGTTGACTGTGGAAGCCTGTGGGCAGCTGCTGATCGTGTGTGCACAGTTGGAGTACCGGTACTAGATTGCTGTCCTGAAGCTGATTCTGCTCTGCTCTGCTGGTCAAACATTTTTTTGTTAAACTTTAAACGACATTTCTTGTGCCACTGAGCACTGTGTGTCCTCAAGGTAGCTTCTACGCCATCGCCATCATCCAGTCTGTTCGCGTTGAGTTCCATTGGCATGTGCCAAAGTCCCTTGAACTGGAGGAGGTCTTCTGTCAATGAGGTATAGCCACTACCACTTGGTTTCATGGTTGATCTTAGTGGGCACTGCAAAGGTTCATCTGTCTCTGCTTGGCAAAGAATACAAAGCTCCCAGTTAGTTCTTGGGGGTGGTCTTGATTGCTTGGACGTAGAGGGCTGGGCTGGGTCTATGAGGATATGACGCTTTGCCATAGTGACGATCAGGTCTGGGATGCTTGTATCTTAGCTTCGATCATCAGGCAGGGAATCCTGCAACACACAAGTACAACAATTGTGTTAGTACCAGCCACCACAGTTTACATTCATTGGCATCAATATTTGATATGTTGAGGTAATTGACCTCTCACTGTCCTCAGAGGTCAAAGCTAGACACCTGTAAATAATTACCAACGCTGTGTGGAATATGTAGACACTTTTATTGGAACACAAATGCATGGTTTGTACATCATAAACATGTTTACCATTAACCAATGACGCCAAACATCAATATATTGATACTTTGAGGTCATTGATCTCTCACGGTCCTCAGAGGTCAAATCTGCCTTACCTCCCGATCTGAAAATGAAGCTTATGGCATGTACTAACACTGGTAGAAATTTCATACTTTACTCATAATTTGCACAATTCTTATGATATGAGAGATTATCAGCTGTACTATATATATATATATATATATATATATATATATATATTCACCAAAGCAATGCATATTCACCAAAGAAGGAGTTCAAATTTTACACTTATTTGCAACAAGAATATTGCACTTATTTGCAACAAGAATATTATCACTAGACCAAAATTTCTCATGAAACCAAAAGTATGTATTAGTTACGGATTCTCTCTCCTCCTCTCCTCTGACCACTACATGAATTTTTTTATTTTGTTGTTAGCCTACGTATATACGTAAACTTCCAAATTTGACTACACTACCCTCCCGAGTTTCGCGCTTGCTTTCTTCCGGAGGCATAGCGCGAAACTCGCGGATCGCGAAACTCGGGTATTAAAAACACTAAAAATGCTTATTTAGTCTGGTTTTTTTTTTTTTTTTTGGTGTGTGTGTGTGTGTGTGTGTGCCTACAGCGCCGTTAGGCAGTGACCTCCAGGGGTGGGATGGTAGGCCCCGGAGGTTAACTTGAGGGCTGTGTACCTACCGTATTTTACAGCTTGTAAGACTCTTTTTCCCCCAAAAAAATATCCTGAAAATGCCCCAAGCCCTTGTCCACCCAGCAGTGAATGGGTACTGGGTGTTAGCCTAGGGTTTGTGACCCGCCTCCCGGGTTGGTGGCTTCGGCCAGCACTACGTAGAGAAGAGGAGGGAGGAGAGGAGCTTGAGTTTGAGCTTGAGTTGAGAGTCACCCAGCGGATGCTGTTTTGGTCTGAGTGAGTGAGCTTGACACATATCTTGTCAGCTGATGGTTGTGTGACAGTGTTATACGGCAATAACACTGTCACAATGCCTTCCTCTCTTCTCTCCTGTCTCCTCCAGTACCTCCAGAAACCACAGTACCACACACGTCATGGTTAATCACTTATAAAGGAGTATTTTGTGGTAAATAGTAAGGAACGGCGGGGGTGTAAGTAAGGTGCTACTTATTTCGAGGTGTTACCTATCTTATGCGACACCGGCTGCTCCTGTAGAGAAAAACACAAACAAATGGAAAAAAACAAAGCAAAACTACAAGCTATACTAAGCCTATTATAATACTATACTAAGCAGGAAGGAAGGAAGGAAGGAAGACGTGTCCCGTACGTCTCTTATGGGAGGCGGTAGCAGAGTGGTTAGCGTCAAGATATATGTCAAGCTCGAGCACGAGCTTGACAGACGACCTACAAAGTGATACTAAGCAGAAAAGGTCACAAGAAGAAGAAGAAATCTCCGAGTGGCATTCTCGGTGATCCGAGTTCGATCCTTGATGAGGGCTGTAGAATCCATTTAAAATCTTTCTCTGCACTGTTGAGTGGCCTAAGAACACCCACACGCTGCCCATTAACTCTACCTTCGATTCCGAGTGCATCGGAGGACACAGGGGGCGGCATGAGCAGGCGTCACTATAGAAATTCTGTGCGCCACCACGGGCAAGGGCCAACCATCACAGCCCTCACGTTAACCTCCAGGGCCTACCATCCCACTCCTGGAGGTCACTGCCTAACGGCGCTGTAGGCACACACACACACCAAAAAAAAAAAAAAAAAAAAAAAAAAAAAAAATGCGAAACTCGGGGATATAATGCGCGAAAGTCGGGATGGTAAGAATTTAGGACTCAGCGCGAAACTCGCATAGCGTGAAACTCGGGAGGGTAGGGTAAATCATAGTTTTCTTAATTTTCAATAATCACCACCTGACATATGCATTTACGTAATTTCTACTTTTTGCAAAAGATTTAAAGAAGTTAAAAAAATATATAAATAATCCAAGTTACTACTGTGATCATCTATGTGATCAACCTATATGTATATCAATTGCTGATGAGAATTTACTTGCTGTTATGTTGTTTCTCTCAAATCTCAAATAAAATCAAGATTTTGGATGTTTTCCGTTATGTAAAGGAAACTATATTTGCAAAACAAAAATGCACAACACATTACAGTTTACCATGTAAAGCATGAGTATTTATTAACTATGTTCATCACCATGGATTCTCTTTTATAAACAGCAATGTTGAATTTACATTTTAGTATCTTGTAGTTTAAGATCATTAAAATTGTATCAATATGTATATGAGTATAACCAAAGGTGGGCATCAAACAGTTAATCCGTTAATCGTTAATTAACGAAGTTAACATTTTCGTTAACGATTTAACTTAAGTTAAATTTGGAAATCATTATCGGACTAATTAACTTCCGTTACATTTAACTTCCGTTAACTCAAGTCCGCTAACCCAAAAATTTCATAATATACAGTAAAACCCTTATAACTCGGCACGATAGGGGCTCTGGCCCTTGCCGAGTTATTCAATGTGCCGAGTTATTCAATGTCCTCCTCTGATATGGGTTATAAAATAAATAAATAAATAAGAAAAAAAAAAAAAAAAAAAAAAAAAAAAAAAAAAAAGTAAATACAGTACTGTAAAAGCATAAAAACTACACTTACCAATGAACGGGTAGAATGTGCTGGATTTGATATCAAACTCAGCACAAATAGCACCCATGGACGCACCTGCATCCATCCTTGCCAGCACTTTCACCTTTTCCTGCAGGCTCAGGCTCTTCAATTTCATTCCCTTCCTGCTGGAGACACTCTTGCGTGATGGAGCTGACATCTTGATATACAGTACTGTATGATGTAATCCCAAAACACGTAAAATAGGTGGCAAATTAAGCAAAGATCAGGAACCAGTGCGTAGGCTGAGCCGTGTTTTTGTCGTCCAAGCACCGTCTTGGATTACGAAACCCAATCCAATAACACTTGCTGAAATGTGTGTTATACTACTCTGTGATATTGTTTGCAATGTTTTGCATTGATTATTATTTCGGCTCCTACCAAGCTTGTTGTGTTTTTGAAGCAGAAACCAATCCTTTTTCAATTTCGACAAAAAACGGAATTCGTATCCAAGACGGTGCTTTGGCGACATAAACACGGCTCAGCAGCTAACGGTAAAAGTTAGGGAACAGAAAGAAGTCTGGTGGGTGACAGTAGTGTACATGGGAGTAGAAGGTCGAGGAAATCAGGAAGACAATAGAAAGCTGTTCGAAGCGATGCTTAAGATCAAAGAAAAGGTCGGGAGGGACAAGTGGGTGATAATGGGCGACATGAATGGTCATATCGGCCTGATGGAGGAAAGAGTCAACAGGAACGGAGAGATGTTATTAGATTTTGCTGAAATGTCGGGCTGTAGAATAAAGAATTGGGAGTTAGAAAACCCAGCAACATGGAGAGACAGAAACAACGAGTCGGCGATAGATTACATACTTGTCAATGAGTCTGTAGATAGACAAGGATGCAGGATTTGGAAAAATGAGGACGTAGATATATCAGATCATAGCATGATAGGGATCACGTGTGGAAAACACAGGGAAGAAAATAAAGCCAAGAAGGTAATATGGAAAGAAAAATGGGATGTGAAAAATGCTAACTGGATAGAGTATTGTCGAGGAATGGAGAATACCATGCCAGGAGATACAGAAGGGATTGGGAGCACTGTTAGTGAGTGGGAACAAGGGATCAAGAACGTCATTAGACAGGAAGCCAAGAAAGCGATAGGAACAAAGAAATTCAAAATAGGAAAAACGAGGCTCAAAGGTTGGTGGGATAAGGAGGTCGGACAGGCAATACGAGATAGGAAAAAAGAGAACAGGAAACAGAGAAGTTTGGCCAAATTAGCAAGACTTCAAGGGGGGAGGTATGAGGAAGAATGGAGGGAGGCTTGGGATAGATACCAAGAGGCTAAGAAAAGAGCCCAGTCCTTAATTAGAAAGAAGATAGGAATGTGGGAAGAAGAACAGGCACAGGTACTTTGTAATATGCCTAGAAGAGAAAGAGAAAAGGAAGGATGGAGAAGACTGAAGAGAAACCTAGGTGGGGCCAGTGGGCACCAAGAAGTTAGGCTGAAGATGAAAGACAGAGAGGTAACAAGAGAGGAAGAGATTATACCTATAGTGGAAGAATACTGGAGGAAAGTCATATGGAAGGAGGAAGAAGTGGAAGAGGATGTAGGGAATTTGGTTATCTACAGTGAAGAAAGAGAAATGGAAAGAATAGTAATAGAGGAGCAGGATGTAGCCTCTGCTATAAAAGCAATTAAGATAGGGAAAGCAGGAGGAACGGATGGAATCATAGGGGAATTCATAAAGTATGGAGGAGAAGGGTTTGAAACTAGCTCTATTAATCGTTTAGAGAGATGTTGGAGAAAGGTGAGGTGCCCCAAGACTGGAAAAGGAGTAGGGTGACACTTATACATAAAGGAGGAGGAAAGCCAAAAGAGGAAATAGGAAATTACAGACCCATAGCAGTGATGAACGTACTGGCCAAGGTATTTGGGTGGGTGATAAACAACAAGCTAATGTCATGGCTGGAGGAAGATAAGGTGCTGGGAGAAGAGCAAAATGGGTTCAGAAAAATAGAGGAGGTTTAGAAAATTGTTGGTGATAAAGAAATCATAGAAAGGAGCCGGAGGGGAGATGAGGAACTGTACCTAGTATTTATAGATATTGAGAAAGCATACGACTCGGTTGATAGAGGAAAATTAATGAGATATTGGCACACCTAGGAGTAGATGATAAGGTGGTGCAGGTAATTAGGGAGTTATATAAGGAAAATGAGGTAAAGTTCACACTAGGAGATATCAGCAACAGGATGGATGAAGAATAACATAGGAGTCCGGCAGGGATGTGTTATCTCTCCAACACTCTTCAACATCTACTTGGAGGAACTGATAGTGAGGATCAGAAAGTCAGAGAAGGGGTCAGAGTAGGGAATAGAAAACTAGGATGTTTAGCCTATGCAACGATGTAGTTCTCCATGGCAGAGAGGAAGGAAGACATGGAGGAGTTGCTGGGAATAGTCAACGTTATGGAAGGGAATGGAACATTGGGTTCAGTGTCAGGAAGTGTAAGGTGATGGAGTTCAACAGCAGAGGGGAAAGGTAAATGGGTTCTAGGGAACAACATTCTAGAGGTGATTGATAGGTATACATAATTGGGGACTGGAAAGTAAGTAAGGAAGGAGTTGGAGGAGAAAGACAAAGGAAACTAAGGGGGAAAGGCTAGGAGGATGACAGGCATGATCATTAACGGAGGAAGTAGGACAATTAACAATATGAAGTAGGTAGGAGTTTTTTGGAAAGGAATGGCAGTGCCATATTGCTTGTATGGGTCTGAGATAACATATTATCGGGAGGGAGATATTACTAAGCTAGAGAGGACACAGAACATTATGGGTAGATGGGGATTGGGAGCCCCAACCAGCACAGCTGTGGAGGCCATTCGAGGAGATATGGGGTGGAGCACCTTCAGGGAAAGGATTTTAAAAGGGAAACTTAATATGCTGAAGAAAATAGAGGGACTTAGTGAGGATAGATGGGTGAAGCAGATTTGAAGGAGGTTGGGACAAGCTCAACATGGATAAAGGAATTAGAGAGGTGGAAAAAAGGAGGAAAACTTAGTAGAAACCTGGGACAGGATAAGAACCAAGGAGGTGAAGATAAGAATAGAAGACAATGGACTACCCAAAGGGTTGGAACCCAGGTATGGAGGGTAAATCCACGTTAAAGTGGTACCGCAAGAAAAAAAAGCCTGAGGCACTTCACTGGCATGTAGGTGATTGGGGAAGCAGGCTGCTGGTGAAGGCAAGAACAGGAACGCTAGAGGTGAAGGCGAGGAGTAGAGATGGACAAGACCAGGCCTGTAGCTTTTGTAGAGGAGCAGTAAGAGAAATACAAAACACCTAATAATAGAGTGTGGTAGGTATGAGCAGGAGAGGAGGAGGCTGGTACAATCCATAGTAGGAGTGATAGGGGAAGGAAATTTGGGAGAGAAGGATGCACGAGGTGGATGGGGGAATCCTTACTGTGCAGGACTGTAGGCAGAAAGGGAAAGGGAGAGAAAGCAAATTGTAGAGATAACTAAGGTATTTTTGAAGAAGGCTTGGGAGGAAAGATTGCGTGGGAATGTAGAAGATGTCTAGGAGGTTAGGTGATAGGAGGGACTTATATCTATGTATATACTGCCCTGTTGTGCCCTTCTCTCCCAACAGGTGGCAGAGAAAGAAAGGCACGCAGAGAGGCAAGAAGGAAGATGTATGTTAAGTTCGACCTCGAGCTTGACAGAGGACCTACTAAGCGATAATAAGCGAAAAAGGTCACAAGAAGAAGAAGAAGAAGAAGAGCTGACAGCCTACACGCTGGCTCCCGACCTTTGCTTTACTTTGCCACCTATTTTACGTGTTTTGGGATTACATCATACAGTACTGTATTTCAAGATGTCAGCTCCATCACGCAAGGGTGTCTCCAGCAGGAAGGGAATAAAATTGAAGAGCCTGAGCTTGCAGGAAAAGATCAAAAGGACAAAAATACGACTTTATGCGACTGACGATATGCAGAGTGTAAGCGAAGAGATGCAGTTATAACATCAATATGCCGAGATACATTATTTTTTGCCAACTTTCTGTTTACATGTTCACAGAAGAGGGTTTTTGGAGGGCATGATATGCCGAGTGAAAACCATGAGATGCAGTTTAGGTGAGGCGGTAGCAGAGTGGTTAGCGTCACCGAGTGGCGTTCTCGAAGACCCGAGTTTTGATCCCGAGTGAGACCCATAAAACCACTTGAAATCTTTTTGCACCGTCGAGTGGCCTAAGAACACCCACATGCCCGTCCATTAACTCTACCTTCGACTGTGAGTGCATGGGAGGACACGGGGCGGCATGAGCCTCTAATCACAGGCGTCACTATAACAATCCTGCCTGCGCCCACACGGGCGAGGGGCCCAAACCCTCACAGCCCCGAGTGAGCCTCCAGGGCCTATCACTTCCACCCCTGGAGCTCACTGCCTACATGTGCTATGGGCATAGGTGTGTGTGTGTGTGTGTGGGGGTGGGTGGGTGGGTGTGGGTGGGTGGGTGGGTGGTGGGTGGGTGGCTGGGTGGGTGGGTGGGTGGGTGTAAAAAAAAAAAAATAAAAAAAAAAAAAAAAAAAAAAAAAAAAAAAAAAAAAAAAAAAAAAAAAAATTAGTCTTTGCCATGCCGAGTTATATCAAATTCCGAGTTATACAGTGCCGAGTTATAAGGGTTTTACTGTAATAATAATAACAAAATGGAGAACGAGAAGAAGAGGAAAAATTGAATTATGTATATACACTACGCACCAAAATATTGTTCGCGACATCATAACACAGCGCTTCCATACGGGAATTCAGAAAATGTACTCTGGCAGCCTGGTGACTTCCGAGAGAGATATCCTACATATGGCAGCTTGTTTAAAGCACGGGCAGTCCATCAAGACCGTTGAGGAATGTTCAGATGCCACTTGTCAGTTATAGACGAAGCATTTTAAAAAAATATCGCCTTCCCCTTCCCCCGAATAATTTGAACAGACACGCATTGGTATAACTCTCATTATCTCCATAATGGGTGGCAAGAAAGACCTAACAAAGGAGCAAATTAAAGTTATTGTAACTCTACACAAGGCAGAGAGGCCAGTGGAAGAAATATCAAGGATTGTGGATGTTACGAGGAAATGTGTGCATAAGTGGGTGGAGAGTTTCGTGAAGGGTGGCGGGGTGGCGACAGCCGCGACACCGTAACATAAGAAGTGGCCACGGCGAGGATGTAAAAGTCATATCGCAATATTTTTCTTGCTCTTATTTGAGGATGGGCATCCACTTGACGTTTCATGACATTTAGGGTGCTTGCTGATGTTTTACATCCTCGCCCTGGCCACTTCTTATGTTACGGTGTCGCGGCTGTCGCCACCCCGCCACCCTTCACGAAACTCTCCACCCACTTATGCACACATTTCCTCATAACATCCACAATCCTTGATATTTCTTCCACTGGCCTCTCTGCCTTGTGTAGAGTTACAATAACTTTAATTTGCTCCTTTGTTAGGTCTTTCTTGCCACCCATTATGGAGATAATGAGAGTTATACCAATGCGCCTCTGTTAAAATTATTCGCGGGAAGGAAGGCGATACTTTTTTAAATGCTTCGTCTATAACTGACTAGTGGCATCTGAACATTCCTCAATGGTCTTGATGGACTGCCCGTGCCTTAAACAAGCTACCATATGTAGGATATCTCTCTCAGAAGTCACTAGGCTGCCATAGAGTACATTTTCTGAATTCTCGTATGGAAGCGCTGTGTTATGATGTCGCGAACAATATTTTGGCGAATAGTGTATCGTGTTTTTCATTTTTTTTTTTTTTTTCTTTCGGCCACTTTATCAATAAAAAAAATTTGTTTAATACTAATATTGTGTTTCATTTAAGTTTTTTTCACCCTTTTCTGGCTCTAAAAGCCTTTAAAAACCTAAAACAGGGCCAAAACTATGAAAGCAGCCTTTTTTAGGTTTTTTTTTAAGTTAAAACTATAAAATCTGCCTTTTTTAACTCTAAAGCAAAAAAAAACTATAGTTTTTGGGTTCTAAAGCCCTTAAAAAAACTCATTAAGGCTGATATTATAGTTTTGGCACTTTTCAAAGGTGTTTTTAGGTGGTTTTAGAGCAAAAACTGATTTTTTGTTTTTTTTCTAGAATAAAAATTAACGTTAACGGTTTATCGATAACTTCCGTTACATTTTTAAAGAATTAACTGATTAACGGTTATCGAAGTAAATTTTTTGGATAATGGATTAACGGTTAACGAAGTTAACTTTTTGATTAATGGCGCCCACCACTGAGTATAACTTTGTACATATAAAATGTATCTAAAGTATATCAAAACGTTTGGATGCCAAAGAAACACTGTATTACTTGAAAATAAAGCAATATTGATTTTTAATGTGAAGCATCTGGCTGTCCTTCTGTGCACTACAAAAGACAATAGATTCAATGCAAAGATTTTTTTTTTTCATGGAGTATATCAAAAGAAGCAGAATTGTGTTAGGTTTCCATTGATATACAGGAGAACCTCGTTTATCCAGCACCCTCGGGGGGGAGCGCATGCCGGATAACTCATTTTGCCGTTGTTTTGAGAGTTACTCTTATGGAATTGTCCAAAAATCCCAATATTTTTTTTTTTTTTTTTTTTTTTTTTTATACATGACAAGGAACTGGCCAAGGGCACAACAAAAATGGGTAACACAAAGCCCGCTTAGTTGCCAGTCCCTATAAAGAAGACAGTAAGAGAA
This sequence comes from Chionoecetes opilio, assembly GCA_016584305.1. Lineage (NCBI taxonomy): Eukaryota > Metazoa > Arthropoda > Malacostraca > Decapoda > Majidae > Chionoecetes > Chionoecetes opilio. Next base: position 425,036 of record JACEEZ010019692.1, read on the forward strand.
TAAAATAAAAAAGAGGGGTGAGCCAATTTAGTTCGGGAGGTGTCTTGTTACTCTTCTTTTGAAAAGATGTAAGTCATAGGAAAGTGGAAAAATAGAAACAGGAAGAGAGTTCCAGAGTTTACCAGTGAAAAAAAAAAAAAAAAAAAAAAAAAAAAAGGCTGGGTCGATTAGTGCCGTTGTTTTGAGGCTGCCGTTGTTTTGAATGCCGGTTAAATGAGGTTCTCCTATATTGTTTTCTGATAAATAAGTAAGCACCATGCGAAAATTAGCGTTAACTAAATAAATAGCGTCATCAATATGGATATAAGCAGAGCGCCACCCTACTTTAATTGCTCACCACTCTATTTTTACCATCTATATATTTTTGTATTGCTAATTATCTTATACATAGACCACTGTATACCTGGACTGCGCACGGAATATCGGCCTGTTGCACATGGGCCTGAACTTGCCCTGAAGTCGGAGGGCCGCTCAGATTCATATACAGTAAACCCTTCATGCTCGCGGGTTTCAGGCTCGCGGATTTGATTACTCGCGGGTTTTCAACCCTTTTTTTTTTTTTTTTTTTTTTTTTTTTTTTTTTTTTTTTTTTCCTCCCAATTGCTTGCTCTCTACAGGGGCCTTATCCGCCCCTGTATGGAGTATGTCTCACATGTTTGGGGAGGATCCACTCATACAGCTCTCCTAAACAGGGTTGAGTCAAAAGCTTTTCGTCTCATCAACTCCTCTCCTCTGACTGACTGTCTTCAAGCTTTAAATCACAGCCGCAATGTTGCTTCTCTTGCTCTCCTCTACGGTTATTTTCATGCTCACTGCTCTTCTGAACTTGCGAACTGCATGCCTGCCCCCCTCCCGCGGCCTCGCTGCACAAGACTTTCTACTCATTCTCATCCCTATTCTGTCCATCTTCCTAATGCAAGAGTTAATCAGTATCTTTACTCTTTCATCCCTTTCACTGGTATACTTTGGAACTCTCTTCCTGTTTCTATTTTTCCACTTTCCTATGACTTGAATCTTTTCAAAAGAAGAGTAACAAGACACCTCCCGAACTAAATTGGCTCACCCCTCTGTTTTTATTTTATTCTCTTACTGTCTTCTTTATAGGGACTGGCAACTAAGCGGGCTTTGTGTTACCCATTTTTGTTGTGCTCTTGGCCAGTTCCTTGTGATGTAAAAAAAAAAAAAAAAAAAAAAAACTATGGGGTAAATGAATGACTAATGTCATGCTCGCGGATTTACGATACTCGCGGGTGTCTCTGTTCCCTAACCCCCGCGAGCATGAAGGGTTTATTGTATATATATATATATATATATGCATCATATAGACTGGTTTATCAGTATATATGATATACTGTAATCTTCGTAAATGTTTGTTCTATAATATTATCAAATAAAAAACAGTAAAACACGCTAAGGAAATGCCATTACGAGACTATGAAGAAATATGCATGAACTTAATATTCACTTAACTCTTCGCCATTTAAAACTTTGCAAATCAACTTTTATCATGAAGGGTATTAATAGCAGCGCAATTTTATTAGCTTTCCATTGCTATATTTCGTTATCTGATAAATTAATTAGAATCATGCATAAATTAGCGTTAAATAAAAAAATAAAATAATCAATCGGGTAATTTTCCCAATTGATGATGTTATTTATTTACTTATCTATTTCGTTTTCTGATAAATGAATTAGTACCATGTATAAATTAGCGTTAACTAAATAAATAACCTCATCAATCGGGAAAATTACCCGATTGATGATTTTATTTATTTATTTAATGCTAATTTATGCATGGTTCTAATGTTTTTGATTTGATAATATTATAGAACAAACATTTACGAAGATTACAGTATATCATATATACTGATAAACCAGTCTATATGATAGTCCATAGACCACTATATCTCTTTGTCGGGCGCCCCGCAGGCCTCTATGCAGCCCCGCAATTCAAAACATTGTCGCATAAACAGTCCAGGTATACAGTGGTCTATGTCTTATACCATCAGAACCAGAAAAGTTTATATGTGAGAATATGTGATTAAAAATTCTATGGGAATAATATTCGAGGAATTGCAGCAAGTTGAAGACAACAATGTGAGAAAAATGTCATACACCAGTATTTCTTTTTGTTATATTTCTTAAAATATTACAAAAAAAGAAAAAATTATACTATATTAACCCCCTCGCATTCCGTAATTATATTTACGAATTCTTTCCAGTGGCAGCCCGTGGGAGAGGCCCTCAGAAGGGCTTTTCTATGCGTAAAAAAGTTTACTTTCCAATGTAATTTTACCCTACACCAAATACTCTTATCAGAATACATTTTATACTATTATCTTTGTAGATGTTTATTCTATAAGATTATCAAATAAACAACTGTAAAGCACACAAAACAAATGCCATTATGCGACTGAATAAATGTGCATAAACAGTAAATTGACTTCAACTCTTCACTAGTAAACATTTTCTGAGAAAGCATTCAATATGTTGCATACCAAAAGAAGCGGAATTATACCGGTCATCCATAGAAACAATTAGTTTTCTGATAAATGAATATGCACCGTGGTAAAAGTAGCGTAAACTAAACATTTCTCGCAAAACAATATATATTTTTTTTTCTCTCAATTTTTTCTGCAATGTTTTATGATACAGCTTTGAGTTTTGTTTCACTGTGTAGAGCTCTTGAAAACAAAGTACAGGGAGGTCCCAAAGATACGAGCAGTTAGGTTCCACCTGGCATACTCGTAAATCGAAATCTCGGATAACGAAACACATTACTAATGGTAAAATATGGGTTTGGTTCCAGGACCAATTTAAAAAAAAAAAAAAAAAAAAAAGACATGTTTTTCAAGCTAAAATAAACTATAGCAAACACAACAAACACACAGCATCTATATTACCCACACTGTACTACCTATTCTGTAGAAAAAGCATTCTGAAAGAGAAAATAGCACACAAAATAACATAACTGCACATTAATTAAACATAAAACATGCATAACACTCACAAGTGGTAATGTTGTGTGGGGAGACAGGAAGCTGGCAAGTAGCCAGCTGAGAGTCCCTGTTTTCTCTCTCCGAGGCTCGAGAGAAAACAGGGGTGACTGCGTTTGCAGAGATGACTGGGTTAGAGTTCTTCCTCCTCCCCTTGATCACTTGGGCTCCCTTCACACATTCCATAATCGAACCACGATAGCGCCACCAATTTTCTTATTGACGCTATCGTGAAATTTGACCACGATAAACGCAGACCACGATAGCCTCACAACAATGTCACGCTGCCTGTACGTATGTGTCATGATGGTCGTAAGATGGTCACGATGGAGTCATGACAGCTGTAAGACTACGTCACGAATGGAAAATCAACAGTCATTTTGTCGTCACGATAGAGCTACGATAACCACGACAGTGCCATGACGGTGCCATGAACATATCACGATAGCGTCAAGAGCCATGCCTCATGCAACATGCCTCACACGTGGGTGGGGGTTGCCATGGTGATGGAGAAGGAAGGGGGGCTAGAGATGAAGGTGGGAGAAACAGGGTTGTGTTGGTAATGGAGAAGGGGGGAAACGGGGGAGGGGGGCTGTAATAAAGAAGGGGGTGATGGTGTTGGTGGGGAAACGGGGGGGGATGGAGAAGGCGGTGTTGGGGGTGTGAGTGGTTAAAACGGGGGTGGATCCACCACCCACCCCCTACTCCCTACCCCCTTCCCCCATCACCACGTGGTCATGGGAGTAGGGGGAGGGTGGCATCACCACGTGGTCGTGGGAATAGGGGGAGGATGGCATCACCACGTGGTCATGGGAGTAGGGGGAAGGGAGTAGAGGGTGGGTGGAGGTGAATGAGAAAGGGGGGAGAAGGCGGATGGGAGTGCAAAAAAGGGGGGGAGGTAGGATTGAAGGCGCGCGTAACGATTTCTTATCGTCGCGATAGAAATACGACGATCACGATAGTGTCACAAAGCTGCTACATAGATAACGATAGCGTCACGATAGACTTACGATAGCGCTGCGTTGGGTAAAAAAAGCGGGGAGCTTCCCAATTTTTTAGTGCACGCACTAACTTTTTGTGGCCTCGGCAGAGCGCGTCACAAGCGTCACGATCAGTCACGATGGACCCATAACCAGGACCATGACGGTGCTGCGCATTGCACTGTTGGCGCGTTCGTGGTTCCATTATGGAATGTGTGTAGGGGGCTCAGAGGAAAGATCCTCGGTGCTGCCTCGTGATACAATAAACTCGAGAGGGTAGGGTAGGTAAGGGACAAGGGAGGGGTGCGCAGACCTCTTCCACTGCCCACAAACTCGTCTCTGCGCATCTGAATCATTGTACATCGTCCAGGATATGAATTTTTGTAGGCCACATTGTCGTACTGAGCCACCAGAATTATCATATTTTCAGATTGATTATCGTACAACCTTAGGTAAAATCATATACGTAGTCAGTAAATGACTTTATAATTTTAGTAAATAACTTGTAATTTACTTTAGTAAATAACTTGTAATTTACTTTAGTAAATAACTTGTAATTCACTTTAGTAAATAACTTGGTAATTTTACTCACCCCGGTTTGAATGTCGTAGCATTGGATTTTCGATCTCGTATATTGAAAATAGACCCTAATTTACACATCTCGTATCATCGGATTCTCGTATACCGAATGCTCGTATAACGGGACCTCCCTGTATACATACAGTCGGCGCAAAAAAACTTAGGACGCCAAAAAATTTCGGGCGGGAATAACGTCCTTAGCTGTTTTGACAATTTTGGTGGGATAGATTGATTTTTTTAACGTTTTTTTGTATATCTGGTAGTGCATTAAGGTGTCTCCTGTAGATTCCTCACTACTACCCGCTCAGAATCTTCCAAGTCATCATAGGAAGAGGTTGTTGTGTTTGGTTCTCCAACCTTCCTACACCCCCATTCGTCCCTTCATCTTCTACCGCCTCCTCCAGGTCTACTAAAGCAGTATGCCGGGCAAATCTCTATCAATTGTGAAGATGTCACATATAGTAACCTTGTTTCGAAGTGGGAAAACAATTGGCCAGATAGCAAGGGAGATGTGTGTTTCCAAACATACCGTCTCAGTGTGGTGCAGGCGGGTGCAAGATGGTGACTTAGAGACTGTTTTGGCGTGGAAGAAAGGGTCAGGGCGACCAAGAAAAGCTTCAAAGAAGACTGATCAACTGCTCAAAATGATTATTGACATCAACCATTCTTTTTAAGCAGTTGATCAGTCTTCTTTGAAGTTTTTCTTGGTCACCCTGACCCTTTCTTCCACGCCAAAACAGTCTCTAAGTCACCATCTTAAGCCCGCCTGCACCACACCGAGACGGTATGTTTGGAAACACACATCTCCCTCGCTATCTGGCCAATTGTTTTTCCACTTCGATACAAGGTTACTATATGTGACATCTTCACAATTGATAGACATTTGCCCGGCATAATGCTTTAGTAGACCTGGAGGAGGCGGTAGAAGATGGAGGGGCGAATGGGGGTGTAGGAAGGTTGGAGAACCAAATACAACAGCCTCTTCCTATGATGACTTGGAAGATTCAGAGCGGGCAGTAGCGAGGAATCTACAGCAAACACCCTAACGCACTGCCAGATATACAAAAAAAGTAAAATAAATCAATCGATCCCACTGAAATTGGCAAAAAAGCTAAGGACGTTATTCCCGTCCCAGGTCTTTTGGCGTCCTAAGTTTTATTGCGCCGACTGTAAGTAAGTGTATAGCAGTGATAGCCTGCCTGGGTGTCGGAGCCATGTTTGTTTACATTCGACATGCAAATAGTACAGGCGAGCAGCTGTGTGTGTGTGACGCTGTGCAGTCTCCCGGGGTAGAAGCTTCAGCTAACACTAGAGGAGAGGAGAGAAGAGGACCTACGAAGCGAAACTTAAGAGAAAGAGGTCACAAGAAGAAGTCAAGAAATTGTAATACATACTAATATTCAATATTTTAACCCACATACACACCTTCTACAACTAAATCACTAGCAACACAGGCTCCTACCTTATATATCTTAATATCTGATACATTAAAACTCCTTAAAACCCAAGCATTCCAAAAGAAAAAGAAAAAAATTATGTCGAGTTGACGATTCCAGCGGCGATAAGCGGTCTGATATGTCATTCTTGCCCGCAAATTTGTCTCGTGAATGGAGTCCGTTAAATCCGAAGTCCGTTAAATCGAGGTCCGTTATATCAAGGTTTGACTGTACTTGTACTCACCCAAATATGGCTGATACTGAAGTCTTGAAATGCACTACAGGTTGAAGTTCCCAAATTCGGCATCCTAAGACTCGGCAACAACCAAAACTCGGCTATGGTTCCGGATTTTCCAAAACACGGCAGAACACCCAAAACCCGGCACGTAGTTGCCGGGTCGGCCGCTAGGTGCCACCACACTAGGCCGCTTGGTTTCTCCCGCCGATTTGTTTGTTGTTATTGTTCAGTGGTGTTGTGACTGTAGAGTTGTGTACAGTTATTTTGTTTACTTCTACAGGTCTGTTAATGGTATTATGGTTCCCAAACGTCCAGGAACACCTACTGGTGGAAGTGAAAAGAAAAGGAAGAACAATGTGTTAACTATTTCTGAGAAAATTGACCTTTTGAAGAAGTTGGATGGCGGAACCTCAGTGCGGAATTTGTGTGAAATATATGGTGTGGGGTCATCTACAGTGTATGACCTCAAGAAACAGAAAACAAAGTTACGTGAATTTTATGTATACTTTTTTCCCCCTTAATATATCTACGTTCTAAAAGTCGGAAAATTCCATTACTCGGCTCGGCGCTGGTCCCGAGGTTGCCGAGTTTGGGAACTTCAACCTATACTACTGTACACTGAGCACTCAGGCAAAAACTACTGTATACTGGACTTGCTACTCGTGCCCCGCGCCAACCCGCCCATGACCAGTGGAGGCCAGTTTTGCGATTCCTGCCATTTTCGAACATCACCCCTATTTCCCTTCCTGTGGTTTATCAGTATAAATGATATACTGTTATCTTCGTAAATGTTTGTTCTATAATATTATCAAATAAAAAACTAAAATACACTAAAGAAATGCCATTATGAGACTCTGAAGAAATATGCTTGAACTTAATATTCACTTAAACTCTTCGCCATTTAATATTTTGCGAGAAAACATTTTAGATGAAACATATCAATAGAAGTGGCTTTTCATTAGCTTTCCATTGATATGTTTCGTTTTTTGATAAATGAATTACCACCGTGCATAAATTAGCGTTAACTAAAAAAATAACATCATCAATCGGGTCGGCAAGTAAAAAGGTGTTCCATGAATACAGTAGACTATGGCTTATCAGTATAAAAGATACACTGTTATCTTCGTAAATGATTGTTCTATAATAGTATCAAATAAAAAACTGTAAAATACACTAAAGAAATTCAATTATGAGACTCTGAAGAAATATGCATGAACTTATATTCACTTAAACTCATCGCCATTTAATATTTTGCGTGAAGACTTTTTCCATGCAACATATCAATAGAAGCGGAATTTTATTAGCTTTCCATTGATATATTTCGTTTTCTGATAAATTAATTAGAACCATGCATAAATTAGCGTTAACTAAATAAATAACATCACCAATCGGGTAATTTTCCCAATTGATGAGGTTATATATTTAGTTAACGCTAATTTATGTATAGTTCTAATTCATTTATCAGAAAACGAAATATATCAATGGAAAGCTAATACAATTCCGCTTCTATTGATATGTTTCATGTAAAATGTTTTCTCGCAAAATATTAAATGGCGAAGAGTTTAAGTGAATATTAAGTTCAAGCATATTTCTTCAGAGTCTCATAATGGCATTTCTTTAGTGTATTTTAGTTTTTTATTTGATAATATTATAGAACAAACATTTACGAAGATAACAGTATATCATTTATACTGATAAACCACAGGAAGGGAAATAGGGGTGATGTTCGAAAATGGCAGGAATCGCAAAACTGGCCTCCACTGGAAATAGCCCAAAATGAGTAGCAAGTCCAGTATACAGTAGTCTTTGACTCAGGCATCAAAATAATCAGCTTCAAGGCTAGAGAGGCAACAAAAAGATTGATCGCGAAAGATTGAGGCAGCCACGGCCCGCATGGGAGAGGTCGGACTCGCAATGGGCCCCAGACATAACTACGTCACGGTTTGTTTACATCGGTGCATTGTGGGGATAAGTCGGGGTCGCCGTGGGTGGACCTACGGAGGGAAAACTACGACGATGGAAGAATTTAGAGTTATTTTGCATGAAATTTATATTCCAGGTGCTATATTACCGTGTTCTGTTCTCGCTGACAACACATAAGAGAAGACCTGAGGTAATGGCTGATGTGCAGAGGCTTCTAAACTAGGAAAACAGAGTCATAACAGAGCCTCGTCAAGGCCCTCAAGGGGTAAGCAAGTGGTATGCGATGCATATTTTGTACCCCAGCCAAATATCCCGCATTCCCCCAGGTCCCCAAGCTTGTTTTGTGGGAGAGGGGGAGTATGGGAAAACACTAGAATAATACCCTATACAGGTATGCCTCCTCCCGCCTATACCGCCTCCCTATAGGGGAGGCGGTAGCGGAGTGGTTAGGGTCTCCGACTGGCGTTCTCGGTGACCCGAGTTCGATCCCCGAAGAAACCCAAAACATTTTTGCATCGTCGAGTGGCCTAAGAACACCCACATGCCCTGCCCATCAACTCTACCTTCGATTGCGAGTGCATCGGAGGACACAGGGGGGCGGCATGAGCCTCTCATACACAGGCGTCACTATAAGAATCCTGCCTGCGCCACCACGGGCGAGGACCAACCATCAGAGCCCTCAAGAGAACCTCCAGAGCCTACCATCCGAGCCCTGGGTCACCACTGCCTACAGGCGCTATAGGCACAAATGTAAAAAAAAAAAAAAAAATGCATATATATATTTATATATATACTACTATTTAGGTTCTGATATGTTAAAATTTGCGAGGAATGGTGTTGAAGTAGATGCATGAAGGCAGTACACATAATAAGCAGTCTATAGTTATATATATCACTGTAGTTTTGGCATGTGCCACTTGTGCAGTAAACGTGAAAGTATGGAAGCACGGAAGGGGTGATAAGAGAGAGAGGCCTACAAGGAAGGAAAGTAGTGAGATCTTTGGGGCGCATGATGAGAGGAAGGACAATGAGTAAACACTCATTGTAGTTCACTGCACAAGTGGCACATGCCAAAACTACAGTGATATATATAACTATAAGTGCTTCTAGGAGACTTCATATTATTTATACTGCCTTCATGCATCTACTTCAACACCATTCCCCACAAATTTTAACATATCAGAACCTAAATAGTAGTATATATATAAATATATACATGCATACCTATATAGGGTATTATTCTAGTGTTTGCCCATACTCCTCCTCTCCCACAAAACAAGCTTGGGGACCTGGGGGAATGCGGGATATTTGGCTGGGGTACAAAATATGCGTCGCAACCACATAGTTTTTGAGTTAGGGGTGTTGAAAATATTTCCTAGATCTAGGGAAAATTAATTGGATTTCTTCTGAGTCCAGAGACATGTGAACCTGACGATCTTCACAGAATGATGACTGAAGTGTCGAGAACCCACCCACCCCCGGCTAGGAGGTTAGGTTAATTTGTTTAGGTTAGGTTATATTTGGTTAGATTAGGGTAGGTTATATTTGGGTAGGTTAGGTTAGGTTTGGTTAGATTTGGTTTGGTTAGGTTAGGTTAGGTTAGGTTATCGGTGGGTCAAGCCCCCCTCTTTGTTAGGTTAAATTTGGCTAGGTTATGTTAATTTCGGTTAAGCATATTTCTCTTCCCTGTGAATACAGGAGTGAGGCAAGGGTGCGTCCTTGCCCCATCACTTTTCAACGCTTGTATGGACTGGGTATTGAACAAGGTTGTAGATCAAAGTGATTGTGGAGCATCCGTCGGCAACACCAAGATCACTGATCTTGTTTTTGCCGATGATGCAGTAGTCTTTGCTGAGTCGCTGGAGGTCCTGGTGATGGCTCTCGAGGCGCTGCACGAGGAGGCAAAGCCTTTGGGACTTGAGGTCTCCTGGCTCAAGACCAAGGTCCAGGTGTTTGGAGACTTACTAGATGAAGCAGTACAGTCTGTTCATGCATGTGGCGAGGACATTGAGATCTTGGAAAGTTTTACATACCTTGGTAGCGCAGTCCATAATGACGGCAGGTCACGTCAAGAAGTCTTACGGCGGATTGGCATAGCCCACGGTGTTATGGACTCGCTCAGCGGGAGTATTTGGCATTGTCGGTACCTGTGCAGAAGGACAAAGATCCGGATCTTCAAGTCGCTTGTGATCCCTGTCTTACTCTATGGTTGTGAGACATGGACACTAAACAGTGACTTGAAGAGACGAATCAATGCCTTTGGTAAAAAGTGTCTTCGCAGAATCATGGGGTATCGCTGGGATGATTACGTGTCAAATCAGCGATTGCACCGTGAGACTGAATCGAGGCCTATTACCTGCATAGTCCGTCCGCGCCAACTTCGACTATATGGGCATGTGGCACGCTACCCTGAAACCGATCCTTCCCATCGGGTTGTATCTGTAAGAGACACTTCGGCGTGGAGGAGGCCAAGGGGGCGCCCACAAGGCTCATGGCTGGGGCAAGTTGATGTTTCTTGTCGAGAGCTGCTTGGTATGGGAAAGGAGCCTGCATGGGAACTTGCGCGTGGTGACCCCCGGGAGTGGCGTCGTAGGGTGGGCGAGGCGACGCGCCCCCCGGCGTATGCCCCCAATGATTGATGATTGATTGATATTTCTCTAGATATAAGGGAATTACCCTAGAGCTAGGGAATTTAACCCCCTACACAACTCTTTAATTACGTATTTCCGACGTATAATTTGTTCCCCACCCGAAAACCCCGCATTTCCACAGGTGGGGGAAGTGGGAGAGTATGGGAAAACACTAGAAATTTATCCTATATACCGTATTTGCCGGCGCATAAGACGCACCTCCGCATAAGACGCACCCCTATTTTACAAAGAGGTTTTTAGAAAAAATAAAATATTGGTGTTTTTGAGGGGGCAAAAAAAAATCGTAAATTTATCAAAAGTTAGTAAAAAAACAAAAAGATTTGTAAGGGAAAGCAAATGATTATGAGCATGTACCTCCATACAATATTCACAGTGCATTGAATGTGAATGAAAAAATATACTAGTTAAAAATGTAAAGGGAATGACAGGGCCGGTAATCAAAATCGGTCATAATATATTGCAGGATGCCCCCACGAATTGATATTCTAATATTTTGCTACTTATGACATATAGCTTAGATTTAATGTAGTAGTAGGTATGCCTTTGTTGCTTTTCTGCAATGTGTTTAGACTGTGGAATATTTGAAGTATAGATATTGGTATTATTTTGGTAGTGGGCTTTCAAAAGTCCTAGAACTCTTACCTACATCATCGTGTAGCTTTCTTAATTCTAAGTATTTTGAGCCCCATTTCCTATGGCGCAATTGAATAATAATGTAATTACACGTAGTAACGAAAATCTACAGTTATTTCAGCCAGAAAGTTAAGTTTGGTTAAATCAGATTAGGTTAGGTTAGAGGTGGGGTTTGGTTTAGTAACAGATGATATAGAGAAAAAACTAATATTACCAATAATATGGCAGTGTGAAACGTAGCAATGTTTGCGGGGCGGACCTGGAGGGGCAAGTTGCCCCCCTCTCCGCACATACATGTAAACAAACATTGGTGTCCGACAAAAACGAGAGCCAGATTAATTCAAAACACATAAAAACTATTCAGGAGGACTAAGTTTCGGCCTCGAAGTCAGTGGTTGCCCAATAACAAATATTTACAAAGATATTTAGTCTACAGTTAGCTACACTGTCTGTAAGGTAGCCATCTCTACCCTGTGTTATTGTTGTAATTGTTGAATGGCACCGTTGTCGGGATCGACGATATTTGCCCTGGTTTACACCTATGAATCTATCACAGTCGTGAGGGTTGATTAGTCTTCTTCAGGAAGGTACAGGTGAAGGCTGGTTCACACTCTGAAATCACGGCAGCGTTCCGTCAGATGTGCCTTGTATTCACACTATTTGCCACGGTTCCGTCATTTTCGGCAGTTCCTGCTCACCCTCTAAGCAGACATGGTGCCTCAGAGGCTATGGTTGAAGAAATTTGCATTAATAGCACTTCTGGTGGATGAAGAAGAGGAGTTGAACTCTAAGAGACACTGTTTTGGGTACGGTACATAAAGCCTTGAGAAAACGATAATTATCAGCACGGCACAGTCTCATTACGTTAAAATATTCTTCCCCAGAAACCGTTACGTGACCGGACGGTGGTGTATTGGAGCCGTGACAGCGGCGCACCGTTTAGTGTAACACGTCTATTTGTTTGAATGTAAGAAATTCTAACGGATGTGATGAGACGGTGCCGTGTCACCATGATGGTATGGTACGTGTGATTCGGCCTTGAGGCGGACGGTGTGGCGCCATGATGGGTCTTGGTCTTGGTGCACCGTGTGGAAGACTTTTGTCCCGTCTACAGGTACCGATGCAGCCTTTTTACTAGCACTCTTTCATACAGTTTCCTTATCCGTAGAGGTACAGGAGTGAGGATTGAGGGGTCGAGGTGGTACAAAGGCCTATGCTGTCTCCTATCCCACCTTGCTTACCACTGTAGCGGCACTAACACAAACTCACACACACACCTGCATCGGCTTAGGCCACTCCCCCTGTCTGGAAACAGGATTAGTGGGTGACCTGACGCTGACCTGACTTGTCCTCGCCGACACAACTGCAACACCAGCCAGGTAATTCAGTCAGCTACAGGACACACATAGACACACACGCCGCGCACCTCTTATCCCCACGTTGTACAATGACTCGCTGTCAAATAAACTACAAAGCCACGACGCCCTTTCTCCATCCTTGTGTGTATAAGACAGACTCCCCAAGATACTACACCTTCCTCTCACCGTTCACACTAAAAAAAAAAAAATTACACGCTCTTTGATTCACTATTCCATTTATCAGCAATACTCAGTCCAGCGAAAATTCCATCACCATTTTCTGCCTCCCTTCTATCATCTCCTTCCAACTGTTGTGTCAACTTGTGTGGCCCGAGTCGAATGCGGGTTAACCCCTTCACTGCGGCTGGTACAAATACGGTCTCTCAGCTATTTAAGGGTTCACTGCGGCTGGTACATATATGGTTTCTGTATTTAAACTGCGCGCTCAATGATATGGGTAAATATTCGTTGTGATAGGCTTGTATGGCAACAGTGTCAAGTGTTGCGATATAATAGAACCTCTTTTTCTGCTTGCGTGAGTTAGTGTGACTAATAAGGTCAAGCGGTACAGTACGACGTGTTGATGCTGCCGCGCCCTCTACTTCAATGGCGAGGCTAAATAGTCAAGATATTCAATATATTCTTGATGGATATAAAACAGAAGTATGAATGAATGCATGAATGAAGCATTTATGTACCAAAATAAGCTGTATTATGTTGAGTAGTAAGTAGTTTCATTGTGCGTCTGGCAGCACGGTCACGGCCCTGTTGCTGCACTTTGACGTAACTCTTCACTTAGCTGGTAGCCTCCACCAAGACGAAACATGGATTTTCTGGTATGGAATGAGCATCCTATTCATTTAGGCACTATAAAATATGATCGGTAATTATTTTATATTTTAATTAAACCTGCCGCACAGGGGGGTAGGCCTATTAATTGGATATCCGCAGTGAAGCGGTTAAGGCTACATCTAATATGCGGGATGTTTGTCTTTTCCATGGGTGCGGGGAGGAGTCTGAGCGGTAATGACCCATGGTGGGTGCGCGGAGGGCGTCGCCGAGTGAAGTATCCCTGGTGAAGCGGCAGACCCGAGATATCAGACGTTTTACAATGGAGAGCAGCAGCGGGGTGTGGATGATGTTTACATCTGACACAGCCATCTTGGCAGCAACAATCGCTATCTTGTTGCCCCAGCTCTTGTTTTCTCTTAAACTCCAACCTTTTCTTAGTATTATGCATTACTGTTGATAACACAGTTACTAATTTGTGCTCAGTGGACTACTGCTCAACACAGATCACTCCAAACCCCTTTAGTAATACACCACCGGCTGTTCTGCATTCTCTGCCCGACCTCTCATGTGCTAATATGGCCGCATTAGACGCAGGGTGAACTTTGCATTCCTTTTTAAGGGAAAAAACTGCGTCTTATGCGCCGGCAAATACGGTAGGTCTATACCTATTCAAACTTGTATGACTAATGGTTAGAAAACTGTGAAACTCATGTTAATTTCAATTTTCTCGTATTGCATTGGCTCGTCAAGTATAACACTTAAACCATGATGTATACTACTACTTATTATGAGAAAAGACAACAAAATGAACTCAATTAATAAGGTATTTTAATACTATCATAACCATGAATATAGACAACCGACAAAGAGAAGACTCAGACGATGAAAAAATGTAGAGTTGTTTTGGGCGAAATTAATATTCCAGGTGCTATATTTCCGTGCTGTGTTCTCGCTGACAGCCTGACAACACTACAGAAGACCTGAGGTGATGGCTGATGTGCAGAGGCTTCTAAACCAAGAAATCAGTCACAGCAGTCTCATTTAGAGGTAAGCAAGTGGTAGGGACACAATACGTACTACCTACCACTTGCTTACCCCTTGACGAGGCTCTGTTATGACTCTGTTTTCCTAGTTTAGAAGCTTCTGCACATCAGCCATTACCTCGATCAGGTCTTCTCTATGTGTTGTCAGCGAGAACAGAACACAGTAATACAGGAGAACCTCATTTAACCGGCATTTAAAACAACGGCAGCCTCAAAACAACGGCACTAATCGACCCAGGCATTAATTAAGTATAATCATTTCAAAAACTGAGAAAATCGGCAGAAATTTAGTTGGGCAAGGCTGTGGTCTACACAGACTCCCTCTCCTCACTCCACCTCCTCCTCTCCCGCCATCCACGATCCTCTACGTCCCTCGTCCACACCATCCAGAGGGCCCTTCACCTTACCAACGAGGGGTGGGAGATCGCCTTCCAGTGGGTTCCCTCCCACGCTGGTATCCCAGGCAACGAGGTGGCTGATTCTGCTGCCAGGATGGCCTTAACAGATGTAAACACGACACCCTTCCCTCTGCCGCTCTCCGCGGCCAAACGGGTCTCCTGGGTCTGCCGCTCCACCTGGAATAACACACTCGGCGATGCCCTCCGCATCACCTCCATGGGCCAATACCGCAGTGACTCTTCCCCCCAGCCGTGGATACGGAAAAAGTCCCACGTCCTGGATGTCACTCTCACCCGCCTCCGCCTGGGGCACACGACACTCACGGCTCACCTGCATCGCCTCCGTCTGTCCCCTGATCCCCACTGCCCTTGGTGCATGAATTTTCCGGAGACTATTGAACACTTTCTGCTGCAGTGTCCGCACTTCCACTCACACCGTGTAGTGCTACAGTCTCAACTCCTCGCCCTGAACGTCACCACCTTTGACCTGCCCACCCTGCTGGCGGCGGCTGGCGTTCCCCCCTCTCGGCAACACGCCGTCATCCGCCTCACCTGTGCCTTCCTGAGGAAGACAGGTCAACTACCGCACCTGTGATAGCATCATAGGACATCACCAGGGCTCATAGTGTTCCCCAAGGGATCCTCGCAGCCCTAAAACAACAACAACAACAACAACAACCTCCAGAAGCCACAGTATTTATTGGGATTTTGGGCGATTCCATAAGAGTAACTCTCAAAACAGCGGCAAAATGAGTTATCCGGCATGCGCTCCCCCCCGAGGGTGCCGGATAAACGAGGTTCTCCTGTATAGCACCTGGAATATCAATTTCACGCAAAATAACTCTAAATTCTTCCATCGTTGTAGTTTTCCCTCCGTAGGTCCACCCGCGGCGACCCCGACTTATCCCCACAATGCACCGATGTAAACAAACCGTGATGTAGTTATGGGTAGGGTCCATTAGTAAGGTCCGTATAATCCGACCTTCAGTTCGGATTATGGAAAGTTGTTGAAAAATTCGAACTTGGCCTGAAACAGGTCAAATTATCCGAAGCTCTAATTATATGGATTCAAATTAGAGTGTGTTTATTTTATTGCGATAGGATGGTGAGTCAAGGCTACTTAGCAAGAAATCTAAATCATGAGATATCAAAGGCTACAAAAGCTAAGATTGTCCTAGATCAGTGGTTCCCAACATTTTTGTGCTCGCGACCCCTTTCCCAAAATCTTGAAACACACATGACCCCCTCCTATCAGCAGCTTGATTTACATTACTTTTCTGTGAAGGAAAGGGAAATCAACATATTTTTACGCTCTTGGACCTCACCACGCACTGCAGGTGTCTCAGGTGAGGCTGTACAGGGCCGGGTTACAATACCCGCTGCTTCTTGACTTACTTCTGCAGCCCTAGTTCGGTGTTGTAGGGTGAGGCGAGTTGGGAGTATCACGAGGTCAATCAACACAAAGGCGAAGGAAACACTGTGACTCATTTCTTGGTTTACTGACAAAGCCACAAGCCACTAACAAAGTACAAACAGTGTACATTTACGTCATCTACCTCCAACCTCTTCAAGGCTGTCGCAAGGCGAGAGACGCTACCACACCACAGTCACAATTCCCCCCCCATGGCACCACAGTTCCCCTCCACCACCACAGCCACCCCCACCACCACTCCACCACGCGGCTCCTCGCTACGGAGCGGCGCGCGTCTGTCTCTCACAACGGCAGAGACCTCACTGTCCTTTGTGCCAAGATCAGGCACCCACTCTCTCGTCCTCCTTGCCCCACCCCCACTCCACACCCCACCCGCACACACCACCTCACTGCCCGGTCCTTGTGTGCCAGGGAGGAGGCACCTTTCACGCCCGCCACCTCCAACCGCTCATACACACAGACACATGCAACACGCCACACAATCACCACATGCCTTCCCCACCACCACATGCCTTCCCCACCACCACTACCTCCACCATCACCACTACATGCATAACGCCAGGTGCATAACAATATTAAAAAAAAAATATTCATGAATTCTGTATTATATATTACCAAGCTAAATTACAGCATTGGTTCAACTTGGGCATAATAAAGTAAATAGATAGATAAATACATTCCTCCAACCTAATTATTTGGGAACGAAAAATATAAACGAACAAAATAATTCCTTCAATAATCTCAACATACACAGTTTTCAACAGCAAGCCAACCCAGATAGTGGGATGATTAGAAATTACTGCATTGGCCCACCTTTGGCATACTAGAATAAATAAAAACCAAGCCACAGAGAGATTCGTTTCGTGCCTCCCACCATATATGAACACAAATTTATGATAATAATGATTAAAACACGTTTTTTGCACTGAAACAAAAGCAAGAAAAATATAAAAGCATAAAAAAATCAAATTGATGAGATATACAAATATTCTCCTAAACCATTTCTAGCAAGGCTTCGCGACCCCCTGCCAAGCCTTCATGACCCCCCAGGAGGTCGCAATACACCGGTTGGGAACCCCTGTCCTAGATGATCATAACACAATGGCTGCTTCAGAATCACCGGTGCATGTTTTGATGTATAACATAGTGGCACACTCATTACCTCGGGTCAGAAAGTGTAGTGAACACAATAAGGAGATATCGGGGGATCAGCTAGCCCTAATGGGTTCTGGCTATGTTGAAAGCATCACCAACGTTGATGATTCTCTTGCCTTAGTTGACAAATATAGTTGGAATGAGTGGTAGTCTATGCACCTGTAGAGTCATCAGCTTTTTGGCCTTTTTAGTTATAAGAAGAGATTGAAGCTTTTAAATTTACACTCACTCGAGATGTGTAGAGTAAGGGGCGATCTAATAGAAGTTTTTAAGTGGTTAAAGGGATACAATAAAGGCGATGTAGGAAAAGTTCTTACGGCTAGTAACCAGGGTAGAACAAGAAGTAACGGATTCAAGCTGGAAAAGCGTAGATTTAAAAAGGAAATAGGGAGAAACTGGTTCACAAATAGGGTGGTGAATGATTGGAATGGACTCAGACGTCAGGTGGTCAGTGCGGAGTCAATAGGGATCTTTAAAAGGAGTCTGTATAAATTCATGGATGGGGAAGAGAGGTGGATGTAGGTAGTGTTCAGTAACAGGAACTACCTCGTGTAGGTCTCACGGCCTCTTGTAGCTTCCTTATTTTCTTATGTTCTTATGTTTTTGATTGACTAGAAAATTGCTGGAAGAAATTGAGGTCCAGATACTTTGAAGAGGACAGGAAGAATTTTCATATTTTTTGGCACTTATAGTTTTCTGTTACCTAACATCTCCTAAAGCTCAGGGAGCACCATGTGAAATATAGGTAGAAATACCAATATGACCTAATAATTATTTGGTTTAGTAAAGCTACCATATTGCAAGTACGTAGTACCTTTTTTGGTCATTTCTCCCCATTACCATATTTTTGTCACGAATATATATTTTTTTCATGTACGGTCAGTGTAATGATATTATGACAGTAAGTCATGATTTCTTGGCACATTACCATGCCATTTGGTGATTGAAAAAAAATTTCAATGATTTGATTTCTACAAAAATAAATGTATTCAGTGTTTCATACATTGACACAAAAGAGTAGCACACTATTGTAACAAGTTTCTGCATCTATTGTGCCTTGCATAAGTGAAAGCTCCTATATGAAGCCTTGTTTTATGAAGTAACAATGATCCATCACAAGAAAAGGCAAGTGGAAATTTCATAAGAATTGAAAATCTCATAGTTTGCTGAAAATAACCTTTATTGTCAAAAATAAGATTTTGATGTAATGCTTTTCCTTTTTTTTTGCCAACAGGTCTCAACATAATGTTAATGTGTGCGGACTTTGGACATCCAACATTCATTGCTGACCATCCATTCCTGTTCTTTATCAAAGATGTTCACTCAGGATTTATTTTGTTTAATGGTCGCCTGGTAATGCCGTGAAATGTGTATATACACTCACAATCACACACACACACACTGGACAATTATATAGGAAATGTCATGAATATTCATGAGTTTAAAGTTAATATTAACCAAATGAGATATGGAGACGGGACTCCATGAGCATAACTCATTTCCCTTATATCATCATTAGGTAAACACACGCACTTGAGATACGTACAGTTAATGGGGAAAGTGTTAAGAATGAAGCCCCTTATAGCAATCTGATACCATCTCCGTATTTATTCATGATTCCAAACCTATACTGTATGTGTTTAGGTTGTATCATATGTCAAGCAATGTAGTCATTTAATATTTGTAGTCATTATTGTACCAATGCATTATAATCCCTAAACATGTCTATGTGCAATGACCAACAATTTGCACACATGTTAAGATTCTGATTCACCGGTGTACAAGAACACAAATGGGCTCACCCACTGCTTTCCTGGAAAACAGACTAGGAGTATGAGTATAACGAGAAGAGTGCACGTGGCTCTCAATTCCAAGATCAGCTTGAAAATTATCCTCTTGCCACCATTTACTTTCTGGCCCTTCAAATCTCTCAGTCCCATAAGGCTGCTGCATCTACCCTTACCTACACTGCTGTCTCCTTATCTTCTCCCTCCTCTGTAGTCAATGTAGTCATTTAGTATAATTTATATAGGTCTATTAGTCACTGCGAGTGATTGATAACCCATTGTCGCCTCAGGCAAGTAAAGTGGAGCACGTGGTTTTTTTTTAATGACGTGACGTGACGACACGTAACGTGCTCTTCTTATGACCTTTGTTGAGAGGTTTCTTCGATGGTGGCTGAAGTTGAAGTTTGAAGTCCTCCTGGCAACACTCTTGAATGGTCCGTGCAGAAATGTGGCCAAAATCATCTGGGTGAGCATGGTTGAGTTCTCGTGGGGCTATATGAGGATCTATTAAAGATTTTCCACTTCATCAGCATATTAGTAACAGTTGTTGTCTTGCGGGGACATCCAGGAACACATTTATGTGGCGATAGGGTGTCTGGTACTAGAAATCTGGCTTGCTGCAGGAAGGAAGATAGGGCAGTCTTGCTCTGTCAAGTCTCCTCACAAATTTCCTTACAGTTCCCATTTGCTTTTTGTAGTGTGAGAATACGAGCCTTTTCCTCAGTAGATAAATGCTTAGGCATCCTTGGAGGCTGATTGAAGTTTGGGAAACAAAATATGAGCAGTGGCAAATCCACATATGAAGTAAGTGAAGCAATTAACATAATGTTCTCCAGTTTACCTGTCAGAGGCGACAATGGGCTATCAATCACACTCTCAGTGACTGATAGTCCCACTGCATTGCCTAACATATGATACAGCCCAAACACATGCAGATAGGGTTGGAGTTGTGAATAAATGGGAGCATGGTATTAGACTGCTATAAGGGACCTTATTTCCTACACTTTCCGCGGTTACTGCATGCAACCATTCCTTAATTAACACAACCTTCCTTAAAAAAAATCAGAGTTAAACCCCCCCAAAAAGGATTAAAAATTTGTTCAACACAAAATTTGATGTTAGGCACAAAATTGTATATAGATTTTAAGAAGTCAGTGGGAACATAGGATTCATTCAACACATTTTCATATTAATCGCACCAATTGCCAAGAATGTAACTCATGCGTTAAAGGAGGAATGGGTGTACAGGATGTGTGTGTGTGTGTGTGTGTGTGTATTTACCGAGTTGTATTTTACAGGGCCTGTAAAAGCCTGAGCTACACTCGTGTGGTCAGGTTTCCATATCTTCATTAAATTATCCTAATTCTGAAAGGCAATTCAACCTTCAACTGGTGCACATTGGTGTGTGTGTGTGTGCTTGTGTGTGTGTATATATATATATATATATATATATAATATATATATATATTATATATATATATATATATATATATATATATAATATATATATATATATATATATATATACCGTATATATATACAGGGAGGTCCCGAAGATACGAGCAGTTAGGTTCTACCTGGCATACTCATAAAGCGAAATCTCGTATAGCGAAATACATAACTAATGGTAAAATATAGATAGGTTTGGTTCCAGGACCCCATCAAAGACATGTTTTTCAAGCTAAAGTAAACTATACCAAACACAACAAACACACAGCATCTTTATTACCCACACTGTACTACCTATTATGTAGAAAAAGCATTCTGAAAGAGAAAATAGCACAAAAAGTAACATAACTGCACATTAATTAAACATAAAATATGCATAACCAGCAAAAAAACATTGTATTGTAGGGGACGCCGCTTGATACAAGAGAGGGTAGTGTAGAGATCCCAAGGTTGGGGCCGCACACCTGGCTAATTACCCCTAAAGGTCATATGCTTAATTACCCTTCAGGTCACGCCTTGCTAGGGGTGACCTGACTGGGGTCAACCAAATCCCCCTTTGTCCAGCCCGGGAGTCCTGTATTCAGGCAGTTACCTACCTACTAGGACAGAGGCAACACATCACTCCTCTCCCTGTGTTCCTCGTGGTATCACTCCGCTGTACTTACTTACATTCCCTCCATAATAAACTTGTGTGTGAACGCTGTGTTAGGTAGGTAAGGGACAAGGGAGGGGTGCGCAGACCTCTTCCACTGCCCACAAACTCGTCTCTGCTCATCTGAATCATTGTACATCATCATACAGCCCAGATGCATACATGGTAGGGCGCGCATTTTGAACTTGGTAATTTTACTCACCCCAGTTTGAATGTCATAGCATTGGATTTTCGATCTCGTATATTGAAAATAGACCCTAATTTACTCAGCTCGTATCATTGATTTCTCGTATACCGAATGCTCGTATAACGGGACCTTCCTGTATATATATTATATTTTATATAAATATATATATAATATATATATATATATATATATATATATATATATAATATATATATATATAATATATATATATAATATATATATATATATATTATATATATATATATATATATATACAGGGTGTAACATGAGTTTCTGCAAATATTGATACAGGTGAAAGAACATGTAATTCTAAGCACAAAATATTCTATAACCATATGCTTTTTTAAGCTTCCTTTAGACGTGAGATGAAGTTAGAAAAATTAGCACGGCCAGTAATTTCACCATGCAGGCGGCTGCCGCTCGGTGACATTTTGAATGATTTAATCATAATGTTTACTAGTAATGGAGCATTACATTATTTTATAAACAACACAATTGGTATTAATGGACATGTTATTACTAAATAAGCAGTACATGAGAACAGCAGGGCTTGTAATAAACAATACTGGAAAAGGCTAAGTGGCAACGCGTCGGGGCAGGGAGGAAGGAGGGACTAGGCTGCGAGGCCTCACGCCGATCAGCTGAGTCACGTGTTCCATCCTATCCCTCCCTGACACGATGCCAGGTAGCCTTTTACAGATTGCTTATTACAGCCCTGCTGTTCTCATGTACTGCTTATTTAGTAATAACATGTCCATTAATACCAATTGTGTTGTTATAAGATAATGTAATGCTCCATTACTATAGTCTATTCACTTAAGCTGGATTTTTGGGAGCTGCTCGATGCCTACACGAGTTTGTAAGGACGTCGCTGATTGGCTGATAAACTTGGGCTGGGTGGTGGTGGTGGTGGTACCTTGCCTCGCCGCTACCAAAACCCTTGCGTTGCCTCAGAAAAAATTTCATATTTCTTTGCTTAACTCACCTCTTACACAAGATAGGCCTATTTTGTTTGCATCAGTGAATCAGGCAGTGATTGGTCAACAATAACACGCTATT
>JACEEZ010019692.1:452804-467804 GCA_016584305.1 Chionoecetes opilio
CATACCATCATGGTGACACGGCATGCACCATCTCATCACATCCGTTAGAATTTCTTACATTCAAACAAATAGACGTGTTACACTAAACGTTGCGCCACCGTCACGGCTCCAATACACCACCGTCCTGTCACGTAACGGTTTCTGGGGAAGAATACTTTAATGTAATGAGACTGTGCCGTGCTGATAATCATCGTTTTCTCAAGGTTTTATGTACCCAAAACAGTGTCTTTTAGAGTTCAACTCCTCTTCTTCATCCACTAGAAGTGCTATTAATGCAAATTTCTTCAACCATAACCTCTGAGGCACCATGTCTGTTTAGAGGGTGAGCAGGAACTGCCGAAAATGACGGAACCATGACAAATAGTGTGAATACAAGGCACGGCTGACGGAACGCTGCCGTGATTTCAGAGTATGAACCAGCCTTCACCTGCACCTTCCTGAAGAAGACTAATCAACCCTCGCGACTGTGATAGATTCATAGGTGTAAACCAGGGCAAATATCGTCGATCCCGACAACGGTGCCCTTCAACAATTAAAAACAATAACAAAAAGGGTGGGGAAATGGCTACCTTACAGACGGTGTTAACTAAATATCTTCGTAAATTTATGTTATTGGGCAACCCACCCGATTTCGAGGCCGAAACTTAGTCCTGAATAAGTTTTGAGTGTTTTGAATTAATCTGGCTCTCTCGTTTTTGTCGGACATCAATGTTTGTTTACATGTGGGGTGTGGGAGGGGAGGCAACCTGCCCCTCCGGTCCGCCCCGCAAACATTGCTACCGCTTCACACTGTCATATTATTGGTAATATCGTTTTTTTCTCTATATCATCTGTTACTATACCAAACCCCACCTCTAACCTAACCTAAATCTGATTTAACCTAACTTAACTTTCTGGCTGAATAACGGTAGATTTTCGGTACTACGTGTAATTCCATTATTATTCAATTGCGCCAAATGGGAAATGGGCTCAAAATACTCAGAATGAAGAAAGCTACCACGATGGTGTCGGTAAGAGTTCTAGGACTTTTGAAAGCCCACTACCAAAATAATACCAATATCTATACTTCAAATATTCCACAAAGTCTAAACACATAGCAGAAAAGCAACAAAGGCATACCTACAACATTAAATCTAAGCTATATGTCATAGGTAGCAAAATATTAGAATATCAATTCGTGGGGGCATCCTGCAATATATTATGACCGATTTTGATTACCGTCATTCCCCTTTTCATTTTAAACTATAGTATAATTTTTCATTCACATTCACTGCACTGTGAATATTTTATTTAGGTACATGCTCATAATCATTTGTTTTCCCCTACAAATCCTTTTTTTTTTTAATAACTTGATAAATTTACGAAATTTATTTTTTCCCTCAAAAACACCAATATTTTATTTTTTCTAAAAACCTTGTAAAAAAGGGGTGCGTCTTATGCGGAGGTGCGTCTTATGCGCCGGCAAATACGGTATATATATATATATATATATATATATATATATATATATATATATATATACAGTCGACCCTCGATTTAACGGACTAATAGGGGGGAGAAGTGGTCCGTTAAAGCTGATTGTCCGTTAGAGCGAGGGTATTGTCCTAAGGGTGTGAAAATATAGGAAAAATACAGGAAAATTTGTGAAATAAATGAGAAATAATCACAAACACAACCAGATCGTGTAGCTATGTTGGGAGGTAAACAGTGACTGGCACTACATGCTGGATTTGGTCCGCTCCTACACGCTGTGAAATAAATGAGAAATAATCACAAACACAACCAGACCGTGTAGCTATGTTGGGAGGTAAACAGTGACTGGCGCTACATCAGGGATTTGGCACACTCGCCAACGACTGTTCGGGACTGGTATTAGGAGAGGTAGTAAGTATCCAGGCTCGCTCATTACTGCTTGGTATGCTATGAAATATCATTATTCTAGATGAATGTAGACATATAATCGCATTTTAATTGCTATGATTCATACGTATGAATAAAGATATGAAAATACTTTCAAGGTGCTCATCCACGCCTGGCAGCGTGGCCGCGGCAGCAGCAGCAGCATCATGAGACATTATAATCACCCCAAAATAAGATAAAAAGGAAGAAAAATCTCCCGTAAAGTGATGAGTTATCCCTAAAATGAGGACGTTTTCTCTCACCGTCTGGCTAGCGAAAGGTAAACAATGATTACAAGTCAAGACGCGGGCCGTGGCTGTCAAAGGTATTGCTTATTATCATGACTATTGCTGATTATTATATATAGTTTATGATTGTGATGACCTGTTCTATACACGTGTCACTATTTAGGTCAGTGTAGCACTGCGTATCACCTTAAATAAGGGTGATTTAGGGTGTTGAGGTGACGGGGAGACAGTCTTGCAGCGGCCACGCCATAACACTAATAGTCATTATTTTAAACAATACACACCTTCTACCACTAAATCACTAGCAACACAGGCTCCTTCCTTATATATCTTAATATCTGATACATCAAAGTCCTTAAAACCCAAGCATTCCAAAATATAATGAGAAAATAATAAATTATTTTGAGTTGACAATGCGAGCGGTGATAAGCGTTCTGGCATGTCATTCTTGCCCGCAAATTTGTCACGCAAATGGAGTCCGTTAAACTGAGGTCCGTTAAATCGAGGGTCGACTGTATATATATATATATATTAATATATACTATAAAATATATATATAATATATATAAAATAATATATATATATATACAGTCAAACCTCGATATAACGGACTTCGGATGTAACGGACTCCATTTGCCTGACAAAATTGCGAGCAAGAATGGCATTTCAGACTGCTCATCGCTGCTCGAATTGTCAACTCAACATAATTGTATTATTTTCTCATTTTTCTTTGGAATGCTTGGGTTTTAAGGAGTTTTGATGTATCGCATATTAAGATTTGTAAGGAAGGAGCCTGTGTTGCTAGTGATTTAGTGGTAGAAGGTGTGTATTGTTTAAAATAGGGATTATTAGTGTTAGCGTGGCCGCTGCTACACTCTCCCTGTCACCTCAACACCCTAAATCACCCTTATCTAAGGTGACACGCAGTGCTACACTGACCTAAATAGTGACACATGTATAGAACTGCACTTCACAACCATATAATATATATAATAATAAGCATTAGTCATGATAATATGCAATACCTTTAACAGCCACTGGCTGTGTCTGGCTTGTTGTTTGTTTACCTTTCACTAGAGGTTGAGCTTGAGTAGCTACACGGTCTGGTTGTGTTTGTGATTATTTCTCATTTATTTCACGTGTAGGAGCGGACCAAATGCAGCATGTAGTGCCAGTCACTGTTTACCTCCCAACATAGCTACACAGTCTGGTTGTGTTTGTGATTATTTCTTATTTATTTCACAATTTTTCCGTTTTTTTCATATATTTTCCACCCTTGGGAAAATACCCTCGCTTCAACGGACAATCGGCTTTAACGGACCACTCCTCCCCCCTTTAGTCCGTTATATCGGGGTTGAAATATAATATATATATATATATATATTATAATATATATAAATTTATATATTATATATATATATATATATATATATATATATATATATAATATATATATATATATATATATATATATACAACAGTAAAACCCTCACTTTACGAACCTTGATATAAAAAAATTTCGGCTTTAACAAACTTTTTCTGCTTGTCCGTATATGCAGGGATTTACCGAATAAGTACGGAAAAATAGGGGTTTTGGGTTTTTGGGTTTGGTGGGGGGACAAACAACATGGTAAAGCAGGTCGGAACCGGGGCAGTGAAAACCCAAAAGCCGGGGCGGCGGTGCGCGTCGACGTCTGGCTTGTCAGCGCCGAATGTAAAAAACCTCTCACGTCCCCGTGCCTCACCACGGTTGTTTTCCCTAGTCTCCCTACCACGTTTTTGTTTTAATTCCCTGTAGCATTAGATTTGGGGTGGCTATCTACACTAACTATCTAAGAATAAACCTACACCCAGATCATAAACCAGTGCCATCCTTACAACATTTTTGGTCCACCATCATTACGTTAGTCACGTCCGGCATCTTTTGCCTCCCTTTGCTGTGAATGAACTTGAGTCGTCACTTGGGTGTGCAGACTGCTGGCTTCCCCCTGCATATGCCACGTCCTAGACAAACTTCAGACGGACCAATAACAAAATTTGTTTTGATTAGATTTAATCACAGCAGATAGGTTCTCTCTCTCTCTCTCTCTCTCTCTCTCTCTCTCTCTCTCTCTCTCTCTCTCTCTCTCTCTCTCTCTCTGACTCTCTCATATGACAAATATGTGATAAATTAGGCATATTTTCCATTACATTAACCGTAAACACAAACGACACGGGGAGTAATTGTAAAATTTGAGTATGATCACTGAAAAAAATCTCCAGAAATATGAAAGTGTAAACATTGTCAGCCAGGTGGATCTCAGCTCACATGGACGAAAACATGTTTAAAAGTCCGTTCACACTGACACAATATCGGCGGATTTTCCGCCAAAATTATCGGGAGAAAACAACATTCTTCCGAAATTATGCTCACACACGCGATTCGTTCTGGAAAAAAATAGATTAGATAGATACTAATCAGATAATCTCAGTAGACCTTGCTGATTCTTTGGATGTCTTCCTGTTGTCATGCCAATTTATAAATAGAACCTTATTTGTATCATCAAACCTGTAATCATACATTATACTTTCTGTTTCATGTCTTATTTTGTCTTGGCACTGCAGTACAATCAGCATGAGGGCAGTAAGCCTACTTAAAAGGATGACTATTTACATAATTATATTATAAAAGCAAAATTGTTCTTATAATTTTTCTGGATATTCTAAATGAAGCCAACGCATATATTGCCTCTATGGGGAGAAAAAACCCCAGCCCTGCTCCCTATTCTTCCTGAATTTTAAATATAAGAAGTAGGCTACACTTGGGAGGTAGGTAAGAATAAACACATTTGGTTAAGTTTGAATCTTATATTGTCATAGAAATTACTATTTAATCAGCTTAAAACACACGCTTTTTTTCTTTGATCTGAGTAGTCATACATGAGTAGTACAACTGTGACATGCATAGTAAGCAAAACAGTTTGCTAGGGATTCTGAAATTTTGGTCTTAGAAAAAGGACAATGGGTTCCTCCGTCTGATATATGTTTTCTGAAGACTACGTAACAGAGAATGTATTGTTAAAATACACTCTATTTCATCTATTGTGCCACAGTAGGTTGCATTGTGTTTATTTCAAAACAAGGTGCGGCCTGACAATATAAGTATTTCTAAGGGACAATGGGACATAATGGATTGATTAACAGTTTGTTATGTGAAAATATAATGAGATATTTCATTAAAGCAGAAATAAACACTGTATGTAAAGGTATTATATATTACTTCTTTTTCTAACTACCTGGTTCAGATTTATCACAAAATATATTGGCCAAAAAGCCATACATGTGGGTGGTGCATGAGTTGGTGGTATGGTGGTATGGTATTGGTTGATTTAAGTTTGGTATCAGTGTCTAGGTCCTTCTCACTCATTGTAATTTACATTTGATTTATTTGCAAGCCTTATTATCAACTGAATTTGTTTCAATTTTTTTTACCTATTATATCGGTATGGGTGTGTTCTTACACCAGCTTAGTATGTTATTTGTAACATCAGCTCTGTAAATCCCACTATACTTGTATTTATAAGTTAAACCAAAGACACTCTACAACAAGATACCTCACTCGGGATCCCCCTAATGCAGTTTCTGTTTTCCGCCGACAGTGGCGCCGCCGTGCGGCAGGGGTTGTACCAGTCTGCAGGCCCATTCACTTGCCGCATATGACTATCATATAGACTATGCTTTATCAGTATATAATTATGATATACTGTAATCTTTGTAAATATATATATGGTCGATCTCACGCGCACTAGGGTCTCTTGATAAAACAGGGTACCGCCATTCATAGGCCCTATGTTAAACACTACTGGGCGCCATCTTAATGCTAGGGCCACTCCGTTCACTCTAGACCCGCGGAAGTTATCAAGGCATGATCCCACAGTATATCATGTTATACATGATAAATGATATAGTACTGTTATCTTCGGAAATGTTTGTTCTATAAGATTATCACATAAAACACAGTAAAACACATTAAATAAATGTCATTATGAGACTGAAGAAATATGCATGAACTTAAAATTCACTTAAACTCGTCGTCATGTAAAACTTTGTGGGTCAACTTATAAGATGGAACATATCAATAGAAGCATAATTTTATTAGCTTTCCATTGATATATTTTGTTTTCTGATAAATGCAGTACCACCATGCATAAATTAGCGTTAACTAAATAAATCGCCGCGCCGGCCGCTCTCTCTCTCTCTCTCTCTTTCTCTCTCTCTCTCTCTCTCTCTCTCTCTCTCTCTCTCTCTCTCCTCTCTCTCTCTCTCTCTCTCTCTCTCGCTTCTCTCGTCTCTCTCTCTCCTCTCTCTCTCTCTCTTCTCTCTCTCTCTCTCTCTCTCTCTCTCTCTCTCTCTCTCTCTTTTCCTTTCCCTCCTCTCTCTCCCTCTTTTCCTTTCCCTCCTCTCTCCCTCTTTTCCTTTCCCTCCTCTCTCTCTCTCTCTCTCTCTCTCATCTCTCTCTCTCGTCTCTCTCTCTCTCTCCTCTCTCTCTCTCTCTCTCTCCTCTCTCTCTCTCATCTCTCTCTCCTCTCTCTCCCTCTCTCTCTCTCTCTCTCTCCCCCTCCTCTTCTCTCCCCTCCCCTCTCTCTCTCTCTCTCCTCTCTCTCTCTCTCCCCTCTCCTCTCTCTCTCTCTTTTCCTTTCCCTCCTCTCTCCCTCTTTTCCTTTCCCTCCTCTCTCTCTCTCTCTCTCTCTCTCTCTCTCTCGCTCTCTCTCTCTCTCTCTCTCTCTCTCTCTCTCTCTCTCTCTCTCTCTCTCTCTCCGTGAAAGAGAGAGAGAGATAAGAGAGAGAGAGAGAGAGAGTTACCAAAATACTTTGGTAAATTTCCAGATGAACACCGAACTTCCTTTGGTGGACGAAACTATTTTTTTCTGGTGAGTTTTGATGTGTTTTGAATTAATCTGCTAACCGTTTCTGTCGCAAATCACTTTTTTTCTCTTTTTTTTTTGCAAAAATGACAACCAAAAAAATTAACCTAACCGAACCTATATATACCTAACCTAACCTAACCTATACCTAACCTAACCTTTACCTAACTTTTTTTTTAAATAAAAAAAACCTAACCCATAGCCTACAAAAATAAATAATAAATAAATAAATTTGCGACAGAAACGGTTATCAGATTAATTCAAAACACATCATAACTCACCAGAAAAAAATTGTTTCGTCCACCAAAGTGAGTTCGGTGTTCATCTGGAATAATACCAATACTTTTTTTTACTTTAAATATATATATATATATATATATAAAATATATATATATATATATATATATATATATATATATATATATATATATAATATATATATGTATATATATATACGTATATAGAAGTAGAAATTTTTTTGGGTTACTCTCTCTCTCTCTTTCATGGAGAGAGAGAGAGAGAGAGAGAGAGAGAGAGAGAGAGAGCGGCCGGCTCGGCGATTTATTTAGTTAATGCTAATTTATGCATGGTGGTACTGCATTTATCAGAAAACGAAATATATCAATGGAAAGCTAATAAAATTCTGCTTCTATTGATATGTTCCATCTTATAAGTTGACCCACAAAGTTTTACATGACGATGAGTTTAAGTGAATTTTAAGTTCATGCATATTTTTTTCAGTCTCTTAATGACATTTATTTAATGTGTTTTACTGTGTTTTATGTGATAATCTTATAGAACAAACATTTCCGAAGATAATTACCAGTATATCATTTATACATGTATAACATGATATACTGCGGGGTCATGCCTTGAGAACTTCCGCGGGTCTAGAGTGAACGGAGTGGCCCTGGCATTAAGATGGCGCCCATAAATCGAGTTGTCACTACTCTATTATTCAAGGTACTCTAACGTGCACCACAGGGCACCCCGGAGTGAGGTATCTTGTTGTAGAGTGTCTTTGGTTAAATTATTGCTAACTATCGATTTGCTTACATACTTTTATTATAGTTTATTTAGTATTGATCTACTTATCATTAAGATAATTTTCTTGATGTTTTCTTTTTGTATTTATACTTACAGGAATCACAATTCAGAGCAGATGCCTTCCTCAAGATCCTTATCGTTTCACTGCAAATCATCCGTTTTTTTTCTTCATTAAGGATCACCAGTCTAAATGTGTACTGTTTGTTGGCAGATTGGTTGTACTTGATAAAGATTATTCTAAAGATGAGCTATAAAATGTTGCTTAGTATATTAAAGTTTCAACATATATATAATGATAGAATATAATGGAGAATACTTAGAAAATTATATACATATTCATGATAAATTAAGTTTTATTGTCCTTGTAACATACATATTGTTGCGATGGCATGTTCCCGAAAATTATGTAGTAATTATGTAGCTGTGTTAATATCATGGAGGAGGAAATGCCAGCAGAATAACATGGAATGTTAAATCTCTTCTTACAGGCCAGGGGGTGTATGCTCAAAAATTTCACATGAAAACTAACTTACAAAAGTATGACTAAGGTTATCTTACAGGAGTCAGCTAGGGCTATTGCTCAAATGGAGGTGACACTCACGAACGATAGTTAGTCCTCGTAGTGGCATGTCATGGGTAAGGTGACCTCAGTCCCGCTTTTAGGCGGGACAGTCTTTTTCAGCATCTGTCCCGCTTTTTTAAATGTTAGTAAAATGTCCCGTTTTTTCGTGCTACTGCCCCACTTTTAATGGAATACTGATATCTTATTCAACTTTACTATTTCACCAGCTGGTAACTTTAGGTGTACTCGTGCCTTACCCTTACGTCATATAATACAGGCTCGGGGCTCATTTGAGACATGTCTCACCGAGTCACAGCCCACCACTGCCTGGCCCGGTGGCTATTTTTTTTCTTCAAACAGGTTAGGTTACGGTAAGTTATGGTTAGGTTAGGCTTCTTGATTTACTAAGATAGTAACTTTGTGTGAGAATCATAATGAGGGTATTTTCAAGAAAATCCTGTGGTTAGTTGCGGAGCCACAGCCAAGCGTAGAGGGCCGTTGTGACGATTTGATCGAAGTTATCACTGACTAGTATAAATAAATTACCTACATGAGAAAATAAATACTTGTGTTTTGGTGACACTATTTATCAGGGGAACAAATATATCGCCGTAACAACGATAAATAAGGTTGCGCTTTTCCGCTCATGCGCAGTAGGGGCCTGGCAACCTTTTATATTGGCAACCCTTTATATCGTCACACCGCCTACCAGTGCAAACCTGTTTGGGGAAAAAAAATTGCGGCCCGGTGGGCCGGCGTCAGTGTTTCACAGCTGCTTTCGCATGAGGCGCTGCCAGTTTATCACCGTCACTCGCTCTAAATCTAAAGCGGCTATTACACGGGCATTATTCTGCTCAGTGAGCAGATTTCACTGAGCAGTTTTGAGGATTTTGCTCAACCAAAGCCTGTTTGGTTGAGCAGACAGGGAACTACTTCGAAGCTATTTTTGCTCGTCATTTCAGTGAGCAAAAACGTTTTCTGTTATAAAGGACC
Source organism: Chionoecetes opilio (assembly GCA_016584305.1). Classification (NCBI taxonomy): domain Eukaryota; kingdom Metazoa; phylum Arthropoda; class Malacostraca; order Decapoda; family Majidae; genus Chionoecetes; species Chionoecetes opilio. Next base: position 462,458 of record JACEEZ010019692.1, read on the forward strand.
GAAATTAGTGGATGACTATATTATTTATTGCAAGATCATTTTCTTCTAAAACTCTCAAGAAGACATCTACATGCCTGCTGACTGGACAGACGAGATGAAAAGCTTACTGATTGACTTAGTTCAGGCACATCCTACAATATGGAACATATATAGCCCTTTATTTGTTAAAAAACATTAAAAAAGAAAACACACCCTCAATACCTAAGAAGCCTGACCTTCCAAGTCATTTATTTACGGTGATACACAGGCGACAGGTGTGTTGCGAGGCCGTACAGGTGTGTAGTGACAGGTGTGATGTATATGGTAAAGCGAGAGAAGCTAAGAGTGCGGTGTTAGCCCCGAGTGTGTGTGCCTGACCTAAAGAGCGAACGCGTAGTTCTCGTCCATTATAACGGCGCCAGCCCCGTACCGCCGCGGCCACGGGTACGGCGCGAGCCACAGTGGTCCATAGAAGCTACTCGGGGATTACAGGAAGTTTAAATGAATCAAAAACCTTTGCCTAATCAAAAAACCTTTCTTAATTAGGTATATTGAATTGAAAGTAGTTAGTTTCGTACACTGATTTTGAGTATTTTCGTACATACCTGGTGTTATTTCGTAACTCTAGTAGTCAAGTTCAACTCTGCGCTGAGTGTACGAAACGACTATGGTTTCATATAGACTACGAAACAACTTTTGGTAATAATGGACGAGAGTTTCGCGGTCGTTTTCAGAGACACCAACTATTTTTTCTTGGCCTACAATAGGTGCTTGTTCTAATGGAGATAGTTTTATTTTGTGCAACACCCCTCCCCCCAAAAAAAAAAAAATATTATAATAATAATGAAACCTAACCTAACCTTATAGGTTTTAATGAAACCTAACCTAACCTTATAGGTTTTCATTAAACCTAACCTAACCTTAAAGGTTTTAATGAAACCTAACCTAACCTTATAGGTTTTAATGAAACCTAACCTAACCTTAAAGGTTTTAATGAAACCTAATCTAACCTTATAGGTTTTAATGAAACTCAACCTAACCTTAAAGGTTTTAATGAAACCTAACCTAACCTTAAAGGTTTTAATGAAACCTAACCTAACCTTATAGGTTTTAATTAAACCTAACCTAACCTTATAGGTTTTAATTAAACCTAACCTAACCTTAAAGGTTTTAATTAAACCTAACCTAACCTTAAAGGTTTTAATTAAACCTAACCTAACCTTAAAGGTTGTAATGAAACCTAACCTAACTTTAACCACAAAGTATACTTTTTTTTTTTTTTTTTTTTTCACAAAATAAAGCTATCTCCATTACAACAAACACCGCTTATTAGGAAGCGCTATGATAATTTGTATCATAACCGCACTCAGGTCTGTATGCATTTTGCTCATCAAAACACAGATCACCGTGTAATAGTTTCGTTGAGCAGCTCAGTGAAATCTGCTCAGTGAGCAGAAAGTGCCCGTGTAATAGCGCCTTAAGGGGAGGCATAGACTAGAGTTAAAGACTTTTGATCACGATGTCACAGAAAGTGCACATTTAATGAGCGTTTGCAGTCTGAATATCCATTCATGAGAAAAACTACAGGCCAGTGATGTACGTGTAGTGATGTTCATATATATATATATATATATATATATATATATATATATATATATATATATATATATATATATATATATATATATATATATATATATGACTGTATATATATATATGATATATGACTGTATATATATATATATATAACAGTCAAACCTCGATATAACGGACCTCGATGTAACGGACTTCGGATGTAACGGACTCCATTTGCGTGACTTTTTTTCTTTTCTTTTTTCGCATATTAGACCGCTTATTGCCGCTCAAATTGTCAACTCAACATAATTGTATTATTTTCTCATTTTACTTTGGAATGCTTGGGTTTTAAGGAGTTTTGATGTATCACATATTATTATATTAAGATATAATATTATAAGGAAGGAGCCTGTGTTGCTAGTGATTTAGTGGTAGAAGGTGTGTATTGTTTAAAATAGTGACTATTAGTGTTATGGCGTGGCCGCTGCTACACTCTCCCTGTCACCTCAACACCCTAAATCACCCTTATCTAAGGTGACACGTAGTGCTACACTGACCTAAATAGTGACACGTGTATAGAACTGCACTTCACAACCAAATAATATATATAATAATGAGCATTAGTCATGATAATAAGCAATACCTTTGGAAGCCACGGCTGAGTCTGGCTCGTAGTAATTTGTTTACCTTTCACTAGAGCTTGAGCTTGACTAGCTATACGGTCTGGTTGTGTTTGTGATTATTTCTCATTTATTTCACGTGTAGGAGCGGACAAAATTCAGCATGTAGTGCCAGTCACTGTTTACCTCCCAACATAGCTACACGGTCTGGTTGTGTTTGTGATTATTTCTCATTTATTTCACAATTTTTCCGTTTTTGTAATATATTTTTCCACCCTTGGGAAAATACCCTCGCTATAACGGACAATCGGCTTTAACGGATTACTCCTCCGCCCCCCTTTAGTCCGTTATATCGAGGTTTGACTATATATACGCATAGTGATATATATATATATATATATATATATATATATATATATATATATATATATATATTATATATATATATATATACAGTCAACCCTAGACTTAACGGACTAAAAGGGGGGGAGAAGTTGTCCGTTAAAGCTGATTGTCCGTTAGAGCGAGAGTATTTTTCCAAGGGTGTGAAAATATAGGAAAAACACAGGAAAAATTGTGAAATAATAACAAACAGAACCAGACCGTGTAGCTATGTTGGGAGGTAAACAGTGACTAGTGCTACATGCTGGATTTGGTACGCTCCTACACGCTGTAAAATAAATGAGAAATTATCACAAACACAACCAGACCGTGTAGCTATGTTGGGAGGTAAACAGTGACTGGCGCTACATCAGGGATTGGCACACTCGCCCACAACTGTTCGGGACTGGTATTAGGCGAGGTAGTAAGTATCCAGGCTCGCTCATTACTGCTTGGTATGCTATGAAATATCATTATTCTAGGTGAATGTAGACATATAATCCCATTTTAATGCCTATTTTTCATACATATATGAGTAAAGATATGAAAATACAAGCAAGGCGTTCATCCACGCCTGGCAGCGCGGCCGCGACAGCAGCAGCAACAGCATGAGACATTATAATCACTCCAAAAGGAGAGAAAAAGGAAGAAAAAGTCTCCCGTAAAGTGATGAGTTAATCCTAAAATGTTGGTGTTTTCTCTCATCGTCTGGCTAGTGAAAGGTAAACAAATGATCACAGCTAAAAGGAAAAGGAAAAGAAAGAAAACTAAAGAAAGGGTTACAGAGTGGCAAAGAAGGAGATATGTGTCAAGCTCGAGCTCGAGCTTAACAGATCTACAAAGCGATCCTAAAGGCCGATTCCCACTATCCCGCTTGTACGGCCGCAGTACAACAACAATGACGTCACCATCATCATCGCTTGAGTGGTATTTGTGGTAACTGGGCACAGTTGGCAACTCCGCTCGAGCGGACACCGCCGAGCGGGAGAGATGACTTGAATTTAACTTTGTACGGCAGCCGTACAGCGGTACGGCGGTGCGGTAGACTTTGTTGTGACGTCTTTGTTGTTGTACGACGGCCTTACAAGCGGGATAGTGGGAACTGGCCTTAAGCAGAAGAGGTCACACGAAGAAGAACAACAACAACAAGCCAGACATAGGCCGTGGCTGTCAAAGGTATTGCTTATTATCATGACTATTGCTCATTAGTACAGTCGGCGCAAAAAAACTTAGGACTCCAAGAAATTTAGGACGGGAATAACGTCCTTAGCTTTTTTGTCATTTTCGGTGGGAGTAATTTAATTCTTTTACGTTTTTTGTATATCTGGCAGTGCATTAGGGTGCCTGCTGTAGATTCCTCGCTGCTGCCTACTCTGTATCTTCTAAGTCATATTAGGAAGAGATTGTTGTGTTTGGTTCTCCAACCTTCCTACACCTCCCTTCGCTCCTCCATCCTCTACCACCTCCTCCAGGTCTACTAATGCATTGTGTTTGGCAAATCTCTATCCATTGTGAAGAAGACACATATAGTAACCTTGTATCGAAGTGGGAAAACCATAGGCCAGATAGCGAGTGAGATGAGTGTTTCCAAACACACCGTCTCGGTCTGGTGCAAGCGGGCGCAAGATGGTGAGTTAGAGACTGTCTTGGCGTGGAAAAAAGGGTCAGGGCGACCAAGAAAAACTTCAAAGAAGACAGATCAACTGCTCAAAAGGATTGTTGATGTCAACTATCCTATTGACCAGTTGATCAGTCTTCTTTGAAGTTTTTCTTGGTCGCCCTGACCCTTTCTTCCACGCCAAGACAGTCTCTAACTCACCATCTTGTGCCCGCTTGCACCAGACCGAGACGGTGTGTTTGGAAATACACGTCTCACTCGCTATCTGGCCAATGGTTTTCCCACTTCGATACAAGGTTACTATATGTGTCTTCTTCACAATGGATAGAGATTTGCCCGGCATAATGCTTTAGTAGACCTGGAGGAGGCGGTAGAAGATAGAGGGGCGAATGGGGGTGTAGGAAGGTTGGAGAACCAAACACAACAACCTCTTCCTCTGATGACTTGGAAGATACAGAGCGGTCAGCAGCGAGGAATCTACAGCAGACACCCGAATGCACTGCCAGATATACAAAAAACGTAAAAAAATTCAATCGCTCCCACCGAAAATGACAAAAAAGCTAAGGACGTTATTCCCGTCCTAAGTTTCTTGGCGTCTTAAGTTTTTTTGCGCCGACTGTATATATATTATATGGTTGTGATGAGCTGTTCTATACACGTGTCACTATTTAGGGCAGTGTAGCACCGTGTGTCACCTTAAATAAGGGTGATTTAAGGTGTTGAGGTGACAGGGAGACAGTCTTGCAGCGACCACCCCATAACACTAATAATCACTATTTTAAACAATACACACCTTCTACCACTAAATCTCTAGCAACACAGGCTCCTTCCTTATATATCTTAATATCTGATAGGTATACATCAAAACTCCTTAAAACCAAAGTATTCCAAAATAAAATGAGAAAATAATAAATTATGTTGAGTTGACAATTCGAGCGGCGATAAGCGGTCTGGCATGCCATTCTTGCCTGCAAATTTGTCACGCAAATGGAGTCCGTTAAATCCGAAGTCCGTTAAACCGAGGTCCATTAAATCGAGGGTCGACTGTATATATATATATATATATATATATATATATATATATATATATATATATATATATATATATATATATATATATATATATATATATATATATATATATATATATATATATATATATATATATATATAT